>JAHWFP010048261.1:0-18772 GCA_023313725.1 Lithobius niger | reverse complement strand
GTTGGTTTACAGCCTCCCGTGGTTTATATCACCATATTTAGGAATATCCTAAGCATGTTGATTTCGGGCCTCTAGAGAGCTTGCAAGAGCACTTTGAATTAGAAAATCACTAACGCTTTCGCCGCTATGCCATTACCTCTTCATCTTTAAATGGATATAGGACGGTCACTATCCAAGCTAAACAATTTTGGTTATGATTGATGGAAAGTATACATTCCCACCTTTTCAGAATATCCGAGGCCATATCTGAAACACGTATTTTGACACTCAACTGTTTGTAATTTTATTGTAATAACTTACGGAGTTAATGAGAAACTCCTTGGCTTTTATACTTTTAAATTCTTAATATAAAATGTAACCCTGATGTTTTCTAAAGCTTATGATACATTCTTTCAAAATCCAATGAGATAAAAAAAAGGCACGAGCTTACATTTCACGACAAATAAGACTACACTCCTGCTCATACAAAATTAATTCTTTCACCATTGTTATGACATTCCGCCTATCTATTAAAAACTAATGATTTCAACGTTCACAGAATAACTAAAACATGTAAAATTATAAGTTCTGATAAATGCATAATTCATTCAGATTTATTTCAAGTAATACATACACCAAATTTCATTTGACTCACTTCATGCTTTTGGCCGTAACTGCAGAAGTGATCAACAGACTCAGCCAGAGTAGGACTGGCGTGGTCAAAGGTCACAAGGGACATTTTACCCGAAGGGTCTAGAGCCCCATGTTGTGAAATATGTGAATTCAGCCTGGCAAAAAAAATACAATTGGGTCGTGATGCGTGGACCATAATTAGTGGGCCCATCCTTTACTCTTAACAAATTTGCATCATCTTCCCTAGACTAATAAAAGGACAGGAGAGGAATGTTTTCTTCTGACTCGAACTCTGTTTTCGTGAAAGATTTGCCTTCAGAGCGAGAAACGGTAACAAATGGTAAACCTAGGCCTACTCAATACAAAGCGCTTCAGTCAAATCAAAACAAAGCAGTCAAAAGACGTATTTGTGCATTAATTTTCAACTTTAATGTCCTCTTTCAAGCTCCCTAATTTAATTAAATGGATATATTTAGCATTTTCTGAAAGGTGGTAATGAATTCTCTCCAACGAGGTTAGTAATGAATCAGTATTCAGTTATGAGATGCTGTACATGATACTCCCTAGCAATGAAAATGTAGAATCATTTTCTAATTCAAAATAGTCCTCTGAAACCTAGGAATTCACCAAAATTGATATAACTATGAAAAAACGTAAACTACATGTGTTTCCAAAATACGCATAAATGTAAAAGCATGTAACTGTATATAGGCTTTTCCAACATGTGGGGTTGTGTTCTTTCCACCAAGGCTAAACAAAATTATCTACCATAAATAAGGAGCCATATTACGCCCATTTTACGGTGAAGCTACAAAGGCTACTTATAATTAGTTTCCCTAAGTCGGGGGCCGTCCTACGCTGGTCTAAAGGTGAAGTGAAAATGGGGAATGAGGGAAGAGGGATGAGAGAAAATGGTAGTAAAAAGGAGGAAATTGGGTAGAAGAAAGAGGGAAATGGGTAGACGGAAAAGGGAAATGGATAGAGGGAAGCGGAACATCTGTAGTGGAAAGAGGGAAATGGTTAGAGGAAATAGGAAATAGGTAAAGGAAAGAGTGAAATGGGGAAAGAGGGAAATGAATAGAGAAAGCGGGAAATGGGCAGAGGAAAGAAGGGAATGGGTAGAGGAAAGAGGAAAATGAGTAGAGGAAAGCGAGAAATAGGTAGAGGAAAGAGGAATGGTTAGAAAAAGAGGGAAATGGGTAGAGGCAAAAAGAAATAAGTAGATGAAAGAGGAAAATGGGTAGAGGAAAGAAGGAAATGGGTAGATGAGAGAGGGAAATGGGTAGAAAAAGAGAGAAATGGGTAGAGGAAAGAGGGAAATGGTAGAGGAAAGACGGAAATGGGCAGATGAGATTGGGAAATGGGTAGAAAAAGAGAGAAATGGGTAGAAGGAAAGAGGAAATGGGTAGAAAAAGAGGGAAATGGGTAAAGGAAAGAGGGAAATGGGTAGACGAAAGACGGAGATTGGTAGAGGCAATAAGAAATAGGTAGATGAAAGTGAAAAATGGGTAGAGGAAAGAAGGAAATTGGTAAAGGAAAGAAGGAAATGGAGAGAGGGATGATGAAACGGGTAGACTAGGAAGAAGGAAATTGGTAGAGGGGAGAGGATATATGGTCGTGAGCGTTCTGTTTTTAAATGATTCTGTCCAAAACAGCCAATTCTTAATCTTACGTACTTGAATAAAGAGTCAATCGTATAAGTACGCCAAGTTTATTTAAACAGATGTAACAAACAAGTTTCGCCTCTAACTAGGCTTTTTGAAGAAAATGGGTATAGCGTGATGTTTACAGCAAATCATCTTCTATCTTGTGGGACTTCCTGCAATCAAAATATAAGTGGAAGAGTTAATTATTCGACAAAGAAATAGGATATGTATATACGAATAAGGTGCATACACGTGTACAGCACAATCAAAAAGTATGAAGCATTGAAACAAATAAAATAAAAATTCTTAGCTAATCTATGGATTGCAAAAGAAATATTTTAAAAGTAACGAGTTCGTACTGTTGCAAATCTTGTGTACTTGCATGTTTGTTGGGGCTGATAGCCAATCCTGAGTCTTACCTGTTAAATCTTTCATACCTATATCTTGTAGATGCATTTCCGTTTTCCGCTTCTGGAATCTTCTGGAACTTTTCATGTCCTACAATAGCTTTGTCATTTCTACCCCTGCTATAGGTTCTCCTGGTTATGAATAATTTCTGCTAATAGGCCTTTAGTAGGCAAGACCCTTGTTAGGCCTTGTAAGCCTATAGGCAATTTCCCCTACACCTAAATAAACCTAAGTCTCCAACTCAGTCTTTTTTTTAGAGCTCTCCCTCTTTAAAGAAAGAAATCACAAGGTAAAGGGTAAGTAAAGCAAGCAGTCTGCATTAAAGACTGGCCTTGTGAGGATACACAATACATTAGTCTGAGAAAGAAAGAAAAGATTACTGCCCCGACTGTGACACGAACCCAGGACATCCCAGCACCCTGCTAGTAAACGGGATCTCCTGGGTTCGAGTCCCAGTAGGGGCAGTAGTCTTTTCTTTCTTTCTCAGACTAGTGTATTGTGTATCCTCACAAGGACAATCTTTAATGCAGACTGCTTGTTTCATCTCTCCTTTTTTTTCTATTTTGGTTGTTTTAGTGATTTTCGTGTTCAAGGTGCTCTTGCAAGCCCTCTAACACCCCGTAATGGACAAGTTTAGGATTTACTAAAAGGGGAAATCTATATTCTTTAAATCAATCCTAACTGAAATTGTTTAACTTAGATGGGAATTGTCCTAAGCCCGTTTAAAGGTTTAGCTGTAATTGGTGTAGACGCTAGTTTCAATTTTAAAGTGCCATTGCAGTGCTTGTATTTAAATAGGGTGCCGGACGGGCCCTATCTAAGTTTAACAATTACGGTTAGAATTTAAGGAAATAATAGATTCCCACCTTTCATAAAATCCTAAGCAAGTCCAATTCGGGGTATTAGAGGGCTTGCTAGAGCACTTTGAATTCGAAAACCACCATACACTTTCGCTGCTACGCCATTACTTCCTTACCTTTAAATGGGCATAAAACTGTTCCTAAGTAAGCCTAACAATTTCGGTAAGGATTGAAGTAAATGATAGCTCCACACCTTCCAAAAAGTCCTAAGCAAATCCAGTTTGGGGTATTAGAGGGCTCACTAGAGCAATTTGAATTCAAAAATCACTAAACACTTTCGACGCTAAACTGGTATTACTGCTTCACCTATAAATGGACATAGAACGGTCCCTATGTAAGTTAAACCATTTCGATTGCAATTGATGGAAAGAATCGATTCCCACCTTTCAGAAAATTCTAAGCATGCCCAATTTGGGATATTAGAGGGCCCGCAACAGCATTTTAAACAAGAAAATCACTACAACAACAATTGAAAAAAGGCGTGTTCGCACGAATTAAGGGTGATATACTTTAAATATGATTTTGGGGTTTAAGAGTTGCTTTTACGCAAAAGATGTATATCATCTTACCTGTCCAGAAGGGTATGCTGAAAGTTTTTGCTTCACATTACACTTTTAATTTGTTGATGGTTAAGTAATTACAGCAAAAAATGGTATTTTGGGCTAACTCTCCCCCCCCCCATCTCCCCCCCCAGGCTGGTTTTGAACTTGCTATCATTCCTATTTTTACCAGTTACCCCTTCATATGCAACCATGCCAAATTTCATGCTTTTCGGAGAAACTGAACTGTTTTATTTCGTTAGTTTTGGTGTGTTGATAGCACTCCTTTGAAGGGCCGTACCACTCTCAACTTGATGGACTCTTCACCAGTTTTTGGCTTTGTTTATTTTGCTTTATTTTTAGAGTTGGTTTATTTTTCGTGAATTGGACGTGAATACAATTTCTTTGGCAACGTTGTTTAGATTTATCGTGCTACACTAGTGTGTGTCTAGGCACGCACGTCAGTATACACGTTGTCATTGTCCGAACTTTGGCTGTCCAATGAGAAACGATGCCGACAATATTAATAATGGTTATAACAATATTTTCGTATTACGTGCCATCCCACGCCATCCTCGTTACACCCCTAGGCTCCAAACCATAAAAGGTACGCAGTTCGTATCGTACTGCAGCCATTCGTCCAATTTCATAGCTGGAAGCCTTCCCGTTACCTCGGTATCGATGAATAATCACCCTATGGAAATTAACATGGGGATGAGCGGACTAGAATTAGCTAGTAGCTAGCTAGTAACTAGTAACACATTTATACAACGTTACTGAGGGTACGATTTTGCATTTAAAGAAGCTTACCTGGTATTCCTACACGAGTTAATTTTTGTCAGGTGGGTCATTCCTCTAGATTTTAACATAATTTAAGCTTTTGTACCGTATTTTTATTTTTCCTCAAGTACCTGAAATGTGCCCAACTCTGCTTCAGGATATAAGACCCTGACGCTATGGCGTCGCGCTACAATGGTTTACAACCTCGACAAATGAATTGATGTGATGTTTGTTGTGATGATTGTTGCCTATCTTGGCGCGACCCACTAGCGTGTGTCTAGATACGACGGAACACGTTGCAATAGGGCCTTTTTAAGAGTTACAAATTCTCCTCCCCAACCCATATAATTCCTTGATATTAGTTTGTTTGTTCATTAAAAACCCTTAATAAGTTAATTACTTTTGTAAAGAAAGTATACGCCTCTTACCTTCAATTGCTGGAGCAGTGGGAGGCTCATGAGTGTCAAGTTCTCGACCTCCAGCAATATTTGGATTGCGATTTGTATACCAGTTGTACCATTCGTTATATGTATTCGGGTTCATTATCGGGTCATTAGGTAGTCGTCCTTGGGGGTTCCTGTTCATGTACCAATTGTAGAACTCATTGTATTGTGGATAATAAGGAAATCCTCCGGGAGGAACACCAGGACCTGGATTCACGGGACCTGGACCTGGGTTAACAGGACCCGGGCCAGGATTTACTGGACCGGGGTATCCAGGACCAGGGTATCCAGGGTATCCGGGGTAACCCACACCAGGATAACCAGGGAAGAAGGGGTATCCAGGACGGGGAAAAAGAAACTGAAATAGAGAAGAAGTGAGGAATTATTAATGAACTCGCCAGATTCGATTATTTAAAATCAGTTAACGGCGCATTAACACAACGACTCGCGTTTGCATTCTCGCCGCTAGAAGCTAGAAATCATCAGAAATTCCAACATGGTGGCGGTTTTAGCTGTTTCGGCTCGCCACGAAAACGGTTAATAATGTTAGTTCAGAAGCGGTTGGGAAAATTGTTTCGTCTTGAGGGATTCTTTATCTAACTGTCACTGGTTATAAGACTGCCAAGTATTTACTCAAACGATGTCGATTTTGGCAATCCATGTAGCATTGTTACCATGGCAACACCACTTTCGCCACCGCGATTAAGTTCTAGCTGCGAGAATGCAAAGGCGAGTCATTGCATAAACGCGTCCTATAGTGTCCGCGGCGTATCTTGAGGTCGCCCCAGAAAGACCACAAATAATCAATTGTATGTTTTTGGTAGCAGAGTGCCTTGTTGATATCCAAAATAGTTGAAAAAAACAATGGCGGCCGTCGATTAAAGCCGGCCCCACCAGGAAGAAGTAGCCGATCATAAAATACCCACAGGACTCAAGATAGGCCGCGCACACAATAATTCTCTGCGATTTGTCGCTACAAATTGAAAACCAGAACCTGCTGTACTGTTCGCCGTAACATAAAAATTAGAATCGCCGTGCTGTTACAGCAGTAATATTATAACGATTTTTACTGATGGGCGGTGCATGAGCAGAGCAAAGGAGATTCTCATCCAGCGCTGGTTTCTGTCTGTTTGTTTGTCTGTCTGTCTGTCTGTCTGTACGCACGATAGCTTTCGAACTTTTCTTATACATTACGTATTTTCCACACATATTTCTATATGAAGTAATTGAGGACTAGGGTTCGTAAACCAATAAAATTGGACGGTCGTTTCGGGAACGTCGACTGTCATATGTTAAAATTAACCATGAGACATGAATAAGATATCATTATGCAGACATTAATATCATTATTCATGAAAATTTATTCAGAAATTAGTGCACAACCAGAAACTTGGCAAACAGAGAGATGCCTGCAATCAGGCGCTTTACGTCATTTCCAGACCAGTAGTCATAACAACAAATTTTATTCAGGGTTCGTACACGGAATTGAATCCTTTGAAAAACCTTAAATTTGAAAACCGAAAATTCAAGGCTTGAAAAACCTTGAAAATTGTTTTTTTTTTTTTGTCGGATCTTTGATATGGCCTTGAATTTTGTGCGTTTACTTTGTTTCGAATGATGTTAATCCCATGACAGTAACAAAAACCAAAACTGGTAAAAGGGGCCGCCAGGTTCCGAATGGTTCGGCTTTCAAAGGAGTGATATCAACACACCAAAACATCTGCCAAGTGACCGCTTAATAGTTCGAAGGTTAAATGAAAACTAGATCACTGCTACTTTCGGTAGCAATGTTCAAGTTTTCATTTAACGTCCAAAATATTATTCGGTGCGATTAAGTTGGCAAATGTTTTGGTGTGTTGATATCACTCCTTTTAAAGGCCGAACCATTCGGAACTTGGCGGCCCCTTTTACTAGTTTTGGTTTTTGATATGATATCACTTTTTTTTTTAAATTGCGTATTTACTCAACTCCACTACCGTGCAGATTTGTAATAAAGTGCCACGTCAACAAGAAATCGGTTTTCAACACTTTGCTATTAACTTTGCCTGTACGCGAACCATTCTCAACTTAGTCACCTCAGCTGTTTATAGGTTTTTGGTTTGGTTTTAATTTTGTTGTAATTTGTTTGATTTAGTTAGTTTTGGTGTGTTGATATCACTCCTTTGAAGGGCCGAACCACTCTCAACTTGGTGGCCTCTTTACCAGTTTTTGGCTTTGTTTACTTGGCTTTGTTTTTACAGTTGGTTCATTTTTCGTGAATTGGACCTGAATACAATTTCTTTCGCAACGTTGTTTAGATTTATCGTGATACACTAGTGTGTGTCTAGGCACGCACGTCAGTATACGAGTTGTCATTGTTCGAACTTAGGCCGTCCAATGAGAGACGATGCCGATAATACTAACAATGGTTATAACAATATTTTCGTACTTACGCGCCCTCCCACGCCCTCCCCGTTACGCCCCTAGGCTTCAAACCATAAAGGTACGCAGTTCGTATTGTACTGCACCCATTCATCCAATTTCATAGCTGGAAGCCTTTCCGTTATCTCGGTATCGATGAATAATCACCGTATGGGATTTAACATGGGGATGGGCGGAATATAGATAGATAGCTGATAGTAACTAGTAACACATTTTCAACGTAATTGATGGTCAGATTTTGCATTGAAAGCAGCTTAGATGGCATTCCTACACGAGTTAATTTTTGTCAGGTGGGTCATTGCTGTCGATTTCAACACAATTTAAGCTTTTGTACCACCTTATTATTTTCCCCCAAGTACCTGAAATGTGCTCAAGATATAAGACACTAAGACAATGGCGTCGCGCTACAATGGTTTACAACCTCGACAACTGAATTAATGTGATGTTTGTTGTGATGTTTGTTACCTAACTTGGCGCGACACACTAGCGTGTGTCTAGATTTAGATGCAAAATTAAATAAATGATTAGAAATAGTTTGTCAGCCTAATCCATTGCTTCCAGACTCCAGTCCCAACGGATTGGACTGTAAACAGAAAAAGAGATGCGCCGTGCAGTGCAAGCAATCTTTGCCAGAAAGGGACAGCTAAGCAAATACAGTTCCACTGGTTATTAGCTTCTGTTTTCCTTCTTTCTCCTTGTCGATTGGAAGGACATAATGTTGTCATTGTTTATGACGGTTTAACTTCCTACTGCTAACTAAACCATGCGCAATGGCTGTTTGCCGTGACGTCACCATGAGTTAGCCAATGACGAACGAGAACAACAGCTGTTCGGCCGTCTGATTGGACTAGCCCAGTCACGTGATATGCACGTCACAGCAAACAGCCATGGCGCGTGGTATAAGAGCACAATAGTGCCAATGTTAGCTTCTGACGAACTACTTGAATTAAAAAGGTAACTTTGAGGATCTACAGTGCAAAGAGCCTTGAAACCGATTGTGAATTAGCCCTGAAAAGCTTTGAAAAGACCTTGAAAATGGTTTCGTCTGTTGTGGACAAACGCTGTTTATTATCTACAGCGTGCGTGTTTGTTCGCCTACTACTGCCGAAGTAAGGCCCTTACGAACGTGAGAGTAGAGCCAAACGACGGATAATTAAATTAACGGCTTCCATGTTTTCATGGCTGTAACTTGATTTTTTTTTTAAAACCCACAAATACACGAACAACTGCACTTGAAAATGGTGTCATGACGTTTGAGTTTGAGCAAACATTAACACACAACCTAACCAGGAAGAAGTTTGGTTAACAAAAGGAACCTAGACCGTTGCGTCGTACTAAACCATGCGCAATGGCTGTTTGCCGTGACGTCACCATGAGTTAGCCAATGACGAACGAGAACAACGGCTGTTTGGCCGTCTGATTGGACTAGCCCAGTCACGTGATATGCACGTCACAGCAAACAGCCATGGCGTGTGGTATAGGTCACATGAACACAACATTTATATCTCAAAATTGATTGGCTTCAACTGAAAAATAGATGTAAAAAGTAGATTTGTTGGTGTTAAAATGGCACTGTCATTCGCGTTTGTGAATAACGGAGGTACGCGGATTGAGCGTGCAAAGCTAGTTTACGTATAGCAAACCTTTTCGACGTAAAACAAACCCCTGTTAGTGTATATGAACTGCAGACATTCCAAGGAATGAAATTAACGACTTGTGAGCGACAACTGCAGTGAGCTTGCAACGTAATTGTAATTATCACTACGCCAGTTTTTGTGTTTGCTCTATGTGGATCGAATAATATGTATGAAGCGTGGATCGACGCCATAAGAGGGAGCGATGCGAATGATATGGCTAATGATTATTCTTAACTAATTTTCTCTAGTGTGCGATTGGCCGAACTACCACATTCTGTTTCTAGCATGGTTACTCAAGTCCTAAACTGTCCTAGAAAAAAACGAGAAGCATTCGAGTTAACGTCCTTTTCAACTGCTACAGGTCACATCGAGATGGGCGGGGAAATTTTGCTAGGAAGCGCCTAGGATATAGAACAGCTACTTTTATCGTTATCGACCTAATTCACGTAACTGTCGAACCCTTCGTCGTTACTGTTCAGAAAATCATAACGAAAACTTGCACAAACGATTATTTATTTATTTTTTAAATATTATAATACGTTAAAACGCTACTAACAGTCATAATGAGACCGATACCATACTACGAAGTGACAGCGCAACAAGAAAACCTGATTTCGACCAGAACATTAGTAAACGGAAATTGTCTCTGGCCGGACAAGTTTTTGGTTGCGGAGCTTCTGATGCTATATGATTAGTCGCAGCGAGCGCGGCAGCGTGAACGAGGCAGGGCGTAATTTGGAAAATCAATATCAACATTTTCAAAAAGATCAACATTTTCAAAAAGTATTTGTTGTCGATTTTTTTCCGCAAAACCTGCAAATTAGGGTAAATCAAGGTCGCGGTTTACGAAAATCATGGTCATTTTTTTTCCGAAATTAAGTGCCACGTTCGCGCAGCCGCTCTCGCTGCGGCTAAACATAATAACCACGACCAAAAACTTTTTCGGCCAGAGGTAATTTCCGTTTACTACTGTCCTGGTCGAAATCAGGTTTCCTTGTTGCTCTCACGTCGAAGTACGGCGTCGGCGTCACTACGGCTGTGAGCAGCGGTGTAACGTGTTTTAATAGTATTTTTAGGAATAAATAATCTTTTGCGCTGGTTTTCATTACGATTTTCTGAACAGTAACGACGAAAGTATTCGACAGGTAAGTGATTTAAGTCGATAGCGTGAACAGTAAATTACCCGGTTTTTTTTTTTTACCGGTATTTTACCAGTTTGAACAGTCTATAAGTTTATTAGTTTTACGAATTAGTATTAATCATATCAGAAAAAAACAAACCAAATATTCACATTACAACAAGAAAATTATGTGCACCAATCAGTGATCGGCACGAGTCATTTTGACTACAAAACGTTGCACAATTTGTGTAAGAACACCGTCGTCAGTCTGTGAATTAAATAGAAACAAATACAGTAAAGTTTAAATTTCGAGCAGTAAGTTAAAATTATTAAATTATATAGCATCAAAGATATAAATGAACCTTCGATGTAAAAGTACGTTTTTTTTTTTAGTGGCTTATTATGTATGAAAATGTCATTAGCATTAAAGATGGAAAGACAAAGGCTCACACAAGAGTTAAATAAATACAGATGCAAACCTATTTAGATTGCCTTTTGGACTTATGTGTTAGACTTCCTGAGTGGGGAATCGAACCCACGACCCTCAAAACCAAAGGCCGAGGTCCTACCGCTGAGCCATACTGACACGGCCAAAAGGAAACGTCCGTAGGCTGCATTCGCCGGAAAGGCACGCCGTGTCAGGTTGGCTCAGCGCTAGGACCTCGGCCTTTGGTTTTGAAGGTAGTGGGTTCGATTCCCTGTTCAGGCAGTCCGACATGCAACGTAGGTAGGTGTGCATCTGTATGTATTTGTCATTGTGCTGTTACAATAAACTATACAACAATCAAACGCAGTTTTATGCCGAAGGATCCTTTAAATCTAAGCCAACGGTCGGACAAACTTTTTTCGGTTGAAACGTAAGCAGTGATTCACGCAGTATCAGAAATCTGTAAGATGTCAATCGGTATCTGATCGTTACTACGGCGCATCGGTATCAGACATTTCGTACCTGTAGTTTTTTTTTTATATAAATTTCTAGGAGGCTTAGGTCAGTTGAATTAACTTACTTCTCGGATAACTGAAATGAATTAATTTTGAACCTTCCTAGAACCTGAGTGAACTGCGGTCAAGGAGTAAACGGACAACACTGGGAACGAACCGTCAATTCTTCGATCGCGACTGGGTGGAAAGGTTCGCCAGATAATCTGAGTTTAGGATTAGTTTAAAGACGGGAAAGCCAAAGGCTCACAAGAAATAACTAAATACAGATGCAAACCTATTTACGTTGCCTTTTTGGACTTATATGTCAGACTGCCTGAGTGGGGAAATCGAACCCAGGACCTTTGAAACCAAAAGGCCGAGGTCCTACCGCTGAGCCATATTGACACGGCCAAAAGGTTTCAAAGGTCCTGGGTTCGATTCCCCGCCTAGGCAGTCTGGCATGTAAGTCCAAAAGGCAACGTAAATAGGTTTGCATCTGTATTTATTTAGGATCAGTTGTTACTGTACGAACTAGATAGTCTCTCCCGCTGCCATGAAGAGTAAGTCAGGCAGTGACTTTTCCAGGGTGCCCTTAAAGAATGACTGACCAAGCTCTGCAACCAAATTCCAAATCACGAGGACAAATAAAGAAACAAAACTACACACTGACAGAGAAGTTAAGCGGGAAAAGTTGCTTTTAATTTAATTTAAGTCAATTTTTTTTTAAATAATTAGAATTACTTTGTAAGTGAAGAGAAGAATTGATTCTAAGATGCCCACTGACTGTGGCACGAATTCTACAAGACATATAAAAAACAGGCAAATTTAAATTTCCAGTCCCATCATTTACGGACCTTGTTCACAATAAAAGAAAACAAAATGAAGAGCAGCACCTCACTGCTGCTGCATACTACACGGCCATGTTGGAAAAATCCATACTTGTACTAAGTCTACCGACTCTCACCTATGGTGCAGCACAAGCGAAATATATGTATGCATATTTATTCATTACAAAGTTTATTACTAAAACAGTTATGACTTCTGACTTTGCTTCAGCAATGAAGGTCCATAACTACATCATTGACATATGGCGTGATATGTCAGTGACGCAGTCGTTCCACGACAAATTGAGTTACCACCACTCCACGACAATTTAATTTAATTTAGCTTAAATGAGGTGATATCCAATTATATTAACCATATACACTAAACTGAGGCCTAACTTTGGAATTTTTTTTCTTTTAGTGTAATTGCACTAGAGTCACAATTTTTTTGTAACCTTGAAGTATGTTGAAATACGAATGTAGGACATATTTTAATTTTTCAACAAGTCAATGTTTGTGGGAGTACTGTAACGGTACGTTTTTGGTAAATTTTGTTACACTTTTGTACTGCAACTTTGATAACGTCGGCAAAAATTGTTGCACATGAACACGATTGGGCTCTAAATCATGTGTATACATAGGGCTATCATGTGAACCAAAATAAATTTGATACCGACAGTTTTTTATATCTTATAATATAATCACAATTTGCATATATTATAAAATTATATAGCCAGAATTTTGGGATTGTTTTAAAGCTACACCGGAAGTGTGTTCAAGTATGATTTTGATTCACCTTATAGTCACCACATCTGGGAACTTGTGTAAAAAATTTCAAGTTATTATCTCCATTCTAAGTAAGGTTATGCTGTTTTTAGTGATTGACCGCTAGCGATATTCGCGTTCTGAGAAAATCAAGTTTGAACGTGAAACTTATAACCTTACGTAAGCTAAATAAACCACACACAAAAAAATACGTTTTTAGCCATATAAGGTCTCGGTTAATTAAAAAAAAGTGTTGTACCATTTAGAATACATATTACTGCACCAGACTAACCAAAAATAATTTTTTTTGGTGGGTGGAATATTTTTACCCCTTAACCATGTACAATTTTGCGTATACTCACATAAGGCCGTCCAAAAGTAGCGTCCGCTATCCCAAGCCCCAGTACCAGGCAAATTAAGATAGCGATCTTCATAGTGCACGCTACTGCAGAGCAATATCGTAACGTACAAACACAAACGGTTATATACTATATTCATCTGCAAACTTTGCGTATGTTCAGACAATCACTAATGCTGTTCAGGTACTTTTTCTATCGTTAGCAAGAATGTCACACTGACACAAATGCAATTTTTTTTTTCTGATGAGCGAAAAGCCTTAAGGAAACATCAAATAAGGAAAATCTAGTTCAATATTCGTTGCCTGTAAGATAACGTATCGTAACGCATAGCAACAAAAATATTACGTAACGCTTCATCATCACCCATTTCCCAAATTGTACTTACCACGGCTTTCACTCATGGTCTAACTTACACTACATACTTCTTCCTTGTAGGCAAGAATAAGTGTCGGAATGTAATTCTACACGGTTTTGTGTTGTGATTAAGTAATGTGCCTATTATTGTGCTTAGTACACTCATCCTTCATTGTAAATACGCTAGGCATCAACCGCTAAGATCGATCACCTTCAACGGGTTTCCATCGAATTAAAGTATGACGTTAAGAACGGAATACGGGCCTGAAGTCTATTCTAGCCACCCTGACAGAAGTTTTTCCTTACAATACACGGTCATTTTCGAACAGTTTATTCCACGGAAAAAAGTGTACCTTCTTCTGCACTGCAAAACCATGGCACCGCGATATCTTCGTTTCAAGTAAATTTAGTTATTGGCAAGAAAACGCCAAATATCCCTGGTCAAGTAAGGGGTTGTTATCTGTCGTAAAACGTGTTTTACTGCATCAACATTCAAAGGTAATCTGCATGTATTCGTGTGTTTCCTCTGAGTGAGTTTCAATTAAATGTGCTTCCGTGCACAATGAAATAAACATTTGTTCTACAAAATCTCCAACACTCGAAAAATAATAAGCTACCAGCAGCTGTTGTCAGACTACTCGGACGTGTGCATGCAAGGTCGTCAGCTGACTACAACCTCAAGTATTCACAGAACTTGGTATTTACAGAACCTGCGTTGAAATTCTTTTGTTGCAGGGAAAAGGAAAGAAATTAATAAACAGGGCCACCGCCAGTTTGTGGCAACAGTTTCAGTTTCAGGGGTTATGGCAGCGGAGGGGTGGTAGCCTATAGAGCACTGATACGACGTAGTATAATTGTATATAACTCTATGGTGGAGCCTTAATGGGTTAGCTGCAAGGGGCACTGCAGAGAGAAACAGAAGGGCGGATACTGAAGTCGATGCTGTGAAGAGTGATTTCTTAGACCTAAAACGCACGATTTTTGTTGTTGGAGAAAACAGCGTTATTTTAAGCCTAAGAAATCCGCTCTTCCGTTGTTTTTCCCTTTATTTTTATGTAGTGCACCTTGTAGTTATGCCCTTCAAAACCCATACTGGTGCCAATCTGGTGCCAATATGGCGGCAAATGTCACTGCTCTATAGTTCAGCCTATTTGAAAAAAGCTGTTCGGTTCAGTGCCTCAAGACCTATGGCGTTGAAGAACAGGGGACGGGGAGGAGGAGGGCGGGGTCGCTCCACCCCCCCCCCCCCCCCACCAAAAAAATAGCCGGAAAAATTGTTGAAATAATTTCTCCAAACAATTTTTTTCCGAAGCCATACATTACGTAAATAAATAATAGCGATCCATATAACTAAGATCGTAATATTTGTTTGTTTGTTTGTCTTTCATCAGAATTGTCTGTATAAGTAATGATTCGATCTGTCACTTCGACAACGACGCACAGTATACTGATGACGTCATGTTTTTTTTTTCTCCAGTCACAATATTTTCATGCAAACGGGATCTAACGCCTGGATCTAACTAAATATAATGAAATCTTGGGCGACTGCTAACGGGAAATCACTACAATGCCCAAATTGCGCTATATGGGGTGGGGGGGGGGCGGTCATGAAAGTAAAATGGCTATACTGTCACTGAGGTTGGCACCAATGACACAGCTGCCACCGCGCCATAAAGCCTCAATGCCCCCTCATACGTTTTCTAGTAGGGTGCGTGAAATTGGGAGTAAAATTTTCCGCCCCCCCCCCCCCCCCCCCGTCCACCAGAAAAAAATGTATTTATGCAACTGCTGGAGACGGTTAGCAGCTGGAAAATTACCTGCCACTTAGTGCGAACTATTGTTGTGTGAGAGACAAGCAACCTCCTTCAGTGACCTGACGTCCATAGTTAGTTTGTCGACAGTAGTTAGCTGATACTTCGCCTGTTATATCTTACGAGGGCTGATACTATGTCCCCAGAATTCCAAGTTCTCCGACCACTGCCCAAAATTAAATTCCTCGAAAGCGGGTTCAAATGCCGTGGTTAAAGTACACCGAGAAATTCCTGCAAATTTACCCGTTTTTAACACCCTCTCCCACCAGTCCCCCGGCCATCGAGCAAGTATGTGGTTGGATGATTCACCCCACACCCCACTCGACGAGTTTAGTTAATTGGAAGAAACTTCCCATCTTAAGTAACATGGCTTTAATGTTAATTAAAGCCAACGTGTTACAGGTTCCTAACTACTGTTTACGTGCGTTGCATAACATGCTTAAACCAGTTGCCACACTTGCTCACCTGCTGCTGTGCCTACACGTACTGTATCGACCAGGGTTGACACAACCGAACACCAGTTGCGCTTGGTCCCCGTCGACCTTTCATATCCTGTTGGCCTGGGTCTAATGACTTTGGCTGTGGACTTCAATATCAAGCCTACATTACGATGATAACTCATAATTACCACCTTGTAACAATTGTATCTTGTACTGTGTGCTTTTCCGCCGCCATTGTTGTCGTTGCCTAGGACGTGCGGATTGATGGATCCCCTGGTTACCAACTAACTTCCTTCTTAATATTGGCTAAACTAAGATGTCTTCCTCGGCGAGTCTTTCGGCTATAGTCCACTAGAATTCTTACCATTTCCCCGGACTAATTGTAACCCCAAGCCTTCTTCTTGTCACGGCCTTTGCTGACTGCCGTCCCTGATATTACATCTATATATAATATTGACCATTAAAACCTTAACCGCTAAAGATGGAGTCAGCCCAATTCTTCCTTAAGCCTAAACACCATCCTTTCCATCTCTCAATATGTCTGCCAGTTTCACCACTTCACATCCGTCGACACATAACTTTCTGGTGCATCGGCCGGGAATCGAACCCGGGCCGCCCGCGTGGCAGGTGAGCATTCTACCACCAACGTCACATGTCACTATTTTTTTAAGAATTTAAGCAAACTTCGGCGAAATTAGGTGAACTATTACCGTAAACCGTTTTCTGTTTTATTGCATTTACGCAACAAGACCTTCTCACTCGCCAAAAGCTATTTGCGCGTCACTCGTTATTTATTTACGATGATTTACAATAATTTTAACACTGCCACAACATTGTCACTATTTCTGTGGGTGCTGTAGTTGGAAGTTCATGAGGGTGGAGGGGGGGGGGGAGGTGACCCCTGAAGCTAGGGAAAATGTGAACTAAACGGCCCTAAAAGGAGTGATTTTTCCGCACTTAAACAGAACAAAACAAAAAATATTTAAAGACGGAAAGCCAATGGCTCGACAAGATTTAAATAAATACAGATGCAAACGTGTTTAGGCTGCCTTGTGGACTTTTATGGCAGACTGTCTGAGCGGGGAATCGAACCCACGACCTTTGAAACCAAAGGCCGAGGCCCTACCGCTGTGTTGTGTCAGTATGGCTCAGTGGTAGGACCTCGGACTTTGGCTTCAGTGGCCGTAGGTTCAATTCCCTGCTCAGGCATTCTGACATGTAAGTCCAAACGGCAACTTAAATAGGTTCGCATCTGTATTTATAGAATAAAAAAATGTTTACGAAAAAATCGCCACACTCCTCCCCAAAAATGGGCCACGAATAGTTGCTCTTCAAAAAGACTCCCCGACACCCAGTTTCGCAGCAGTTCTTTGAGTTCGAAAATGACTATACAGTTTAACAGCTTTAACTTTCCTAGGGAGTCAATAACGGGCATAGAGCTTCCCCTAACTGAAACATTGAATTATTAGTAACATCGTTGGAAAGAAGACATCCACACCCTTCAAAAACAACGTACGTGTGTCAATTTAGTTAATTATAGGACGCTTGAAGGATTATTATTTAAGTCGAAAATCGCAACGCACTTTGACTGCTGTGACTTTGCCTCTTCATTTTTAAATGGTCGTAAGATATCCCCTATATAAATTTAAGTAAACTTGGTAAAAAGAAGACATCTCCACCTTACTCAGTGATAGCATTTTTTTAAGGATTCAATAAAACACAGATATGCGTCTTTTTTGGGGCTGCGCCAAAATTTCGACGAAATTTCCTGTTAACCCTTAGTTGCATGAAATAATTTCGCATACTAAGTGGTGGGATTCGAACCAGCATTCGCTTTGTTTGGACACGAGGACGCTGACGACATGGCTAATGCTGCTCGCTTTGCTCAGGTCCACGGGGCCCCTTCACAAAGTTCAAGAGGGGATGGGAAGGGGAGATCACAATAAGTGCTTACTGAATGTGCGCATCAAGCCGAAGGGGGAATGAAGGCAGCTGGCGGGAAAGGTTGGGTTATTTTTGGGGAGTCAATAAATTTATAACCGAACACCAGGGGAGCTGGCGAGAAAGGCAGGGAGGTATACAGACCCGACACTGTTGGAGGGTGCTCGGGGGACTGACAAGGAGCGGTGGGTGTGTAGGTTGGGGTGGGGAAAGAAATTGAAAAAGCCACGATGCGCCGGAGGGCGTGCAGTGGGGTGTGGGGTGGCCGGATGTTCGGGGGGGGGGGGGGGGGACGCAACACCCCGGGGACCCGAGGAAGCGCGGGACGGTAAACAAACTCTACACTGCCGGAGGGCGTGCAGTGGATTACGGGGGCAGTTGGGGGACTAGGGACAGGGTTGGGGAGTGTCAGTTAGGGGTGCCAGAAATTGAAAGCACCAGTTACTGTACTAACACGACGAAACACGGGGAGAGGCTAACTCCAGGAAATTCAACACCGTGCAGCATGCACGGGTCCAACTGGTGATATATATTTCGCTTAGGAGCAGACTTAGCTCAGGAACAGACTTAATGATGTGAGCAGACTTAATGAAGCATCAAAGGGTTTTAGCGAGCGTTAACCGCACCCGGTCATCTGCCCGACGAAGCCCTAAGGCCCTATGTCTGCAACACCCGGAATGGATTCTCAGGAGGTCAACCACCCAAGTACCAATCGGGGCATCAAACGAAGCTTCAACAATCAGCAAGAGTGCTAGCGGTCGACAATGAGAACGGGTATGCGCTCTAACAATTAGAAACAAACATTATTGCTTCAATAATGCTGACTATTAGAGCCGAGTTGAATCAGCGGCAATCAGCTAGACCAGCGTATGTTACGCCGGGGAACAACTA
>JAHWFP010048260.1:17929-30737 GCA_023313725.1 Lithobius niger | reverse complement strand
GGGCGAGCTCCACACACAGAGTCCTGAGATGGCAGCGATGCAAGAGGACGCGCAACGAGTGCGCTCTCCCGTCAGCCGTCATAGTTGTAATGCAATTTGTGATGAGAAGAATAAACTTAAGTTGGTTTGCCTGAGTAGAGTGTCTGACTGAGTGAATCCGTGGCCAGAAACCCCAGTCTCGGGGGGGGGGGGGGGGCTGTCATGTGGAATCCTGACATGTGACATGGGGATTCCTGACATGTGGCACCTCGAACTTGGACATGTGTTTACTGTTTCTTTATGCTGTAAAGTGCTATACCTGTCAATTTTTGCATTATTGCCTCAATGATGCTGTTGGATGCTTGAGACTTGAATTGCCATCTCAGTGACCCAACCGTGCATGCGCGGTCCTCTCTATACAGGGTGGGGCAGAAAGGACGGAACACCCCAGGCAATTCCAGCTGATTGATACTAGAGCAGTGAAACCTTGCATGGTATGAAGGTGAATAGGGGCCCCGCGAATCATGTATTTAGCAGTGACCTTGACATAGTCTTTCAAGGTCATCGAACATCTAACTTTTAAACCATGCTTTGTAGAACCTATGTTTAAATTTGAAACTTGTAGACATTGGCAAGGCATGACCAATGCAAAACATGGAACGAAAATCGGATCATTCGTTTACGAGTTATGGGTATTACAAGCATTATGCTGTCGTGCAGCTTGAGTGGCTTCCCTGAAGAAAGGGCCATTCTTTTGAACGCCAAGGTCAACAATTGAAAGGGCATAAGGTGATAGCTTGTGTGTGGTTTCTCAGCGACTTTTAATAGGCTACTTTCATTCACGCTGCTGTTCTGTGAAGCCATCCTCGAATTAAAGCCGGACTAGTTTTTTTCTGACCAGCATTGCACCATGTAACTAACTGAGGATAAGCAGAGAAGCCAACGGGCAGTAGTTTCCTACGTTGCTTTAGGATCAGTTGATAAATTGAACAAAAGTCTTAACAAAAATACAAAAGTACCACGCAATAAACCCAAATACAAAACTGTTGAACAAAATTACATTCATGCAAAACTTTGGCAATAAAACGAAACCTACAAACCATTTAACCACATGTTGCGTGTTAGGGATAAAATCGCCTAAAACAAGCAACCTTTATTGATTGGGGGAGAGGGGTTGTAGGAATTTGTGACCTCATTGTCGAGGGTGGGTTACAGAAGCTGTGACACAATGTGACAAGGGGAGGGTGGTGGTTAGACAGGCAAAGTTCGTGTGACACCATTTATGGACAGCCCCTAACTGTACTACAGTACATAGTCGTTTGGTGACCTTGAACAATTCTTTCAATGTCATTTCTTTGCAAATTTGAGAACTAAGCACTGCAGACCTACAAAATGAATTAGAAATTTACTACATACAGTACAGTAGACCATGATGATCCATGACGATAAATAAACAACTGAATTCGGACCAAAAGCATGTTAAGTATGTGAAGACATTTGTATGCAAATTGCGATTGGTTCAATACATACATTCACATAGTTCCAAGTGAACAGGAAAGGCCTACCTCAGGAGGGAGTCCAACTACTTAACACGGACTAGCAACCCCCACCATGCCTGCATACACAAATGAACAGTATCTTGAAATGCTACTATTGTATGGGGAATGTCAGCGGAATGCAAGAGCTGCCATACGGATGTATGGTCAGAGGCATTGTGGTCTGGTACAGCCATCCATAAACACAATCCTCCGTACTGTTCGGAGAGTTCTGCAAACAGGATCAGTCCAGCCAACGCATCCACCTGGCCGACGACGGGAGGCCACCATTGAAGCCAATTCGGCTGCAGTAATAGCTTACGTCCAACTACACCCACATACCAGCACGCGGGTCATTGAACAGCAGAGTGGGTTGAGCCGTCGTTCTGTGGGCAGGATACTCCACGCCAACAGATTTCATCCATACCACGTTCATTGCCACCAGGGACTTGAGGAACGTGATTACCAGGCCCGTCTGACTTCTGTAACTGGCTGACACTGGATGTAGGGAATGGCGAGGACACCCGTATTCTGTGGACAGACGAATCCCAATTCACCAGGGATGGTGTGGTGAACACCCACAACACAGATTACTGGAGCGTGGAGAATCCACACTGCTGCGGGAGACACATCACCAAGTCAACTGGCGGGTCAATGTCTGGTGTGGGATCATAGGCGGCCGGATTATTGGCCCAATATTCTACCAGGGTACACTTAATGGTGTTAGGTACAAATAACTGATACTGGACGGGGTTTTGGAAGAGTTTGTGGACGAATTACCACTTGCAGTGCGTCGACAACTATGGTACCAACATGATGGTGCTCCCCCACACTTTGCAGCTATTGTGAGGGAACATCTCGATGAAGCCTTTCCAGGCCGTTGGATTGGACGTGGTAGACCGGTCGGGTGGCCTGCACGTTCCCCTGACCTCAGTCCACTCGACTTCTTCCTGTGGGAATACCTAAAGGAGAAAGTGTACCTGACCCAACCTGCTGATGTCGCTGATTTGGACGGACGAATTCGCGAAGCTTGTGCTGCTATTAGCCCACAACATCTCGCTGCAGTTCACGCTAGCACCGAACATCGTGCAAGATTACGCATTGGAGCGGATGGGGGACATTTTGAACACTATTTACACTGAGGGTATGTGCTAACCAGTGGTGTGTTATTTGCCCAGGTGCAGTTGTCGGTAACTGATGCACTAACTTATCTCCCTTTTTTCATCTGTTATTAGTGTCATAGGATGGATGACCTTACCAGCAGGCTATAAGGTCATTATCGCTAACACCATTGGGAGTACAATGGTTTGTTTTCCAGCAGTATTGTTGCATGGTACTTTTGTATTTTTGTTAAGACGTTTGTTCAATTTATCAACTGATCCTACAGCAACATAGGAAACTGCTGCCCGTAGGCTTCTCTGCCTATCCACAGTTAGTTACATGTTGCAATGCTGGTTAGAAAACACTAGTCCGGCTTTAATTCGAGGATGGCTTCACAGAACAGCAGCGTGAATGAAAGTAGCCTATTAAAAGTCGTTGAGAAGCCACACACAAGCTATCACCGTATGCCCTTTCAATTGTTGACTTTGGCGTTCAAAAGACTGACCCCTTCTTCGGCTAATGTAATGTGTGGAGTCGTTGGCATGGTAGCTGCTGTTTGTTTACTCTTCCCCTAGAAGACATTACCCGTTATTGACGACCACTTCACGTTTTTTCTCAATCTGTTTGGCAGGGAAGCCACTCAAGCTGCACGACAGCATAATGCTTATAATACCCATAACTCGTAAACGAATGATCCGATTTTCGTTCCATGTTTTGCATTGGTCATGCCTTGCCAATGTCTACAAGTTTAAAATTTAAACTTAGGTTCTACAAAGCGTGGTTTAAAAGTTAGATGTTCGATGACATTGAAAGATGTCAAGGTCAGTGCTAAATACATGATTCGTGGGGCCCCTATTCATACCATGCAAGGTTTCACTGCTCTAGTATCAATCAGCTGGAATTGCCTGGGGTGTTCCGTCCTTTCTGCCCCACCCTGTATATATATTACAGAAATAGTCGCAATTTCACACACAAAAGGCCACCGCCAACGCCACCTGCTCTTTTGTCCCTGTGAAAGGATGCATTGCAATAAACATCACAGCCAGAGAAGCGCCGATCAAATACGGTGTCTAGAGAAGGACACCAGTGCCAAGGGCATGGTGGACAAACAATCCCAACATTAAGCAGAGGCTGAAGGGTAGGACTCTGCAAAAGAGAGACACCATGGCCCGCTGCTTCAAGGCATCTGCGTAACCTGTCACTCAGCAGACAGTAATCTGCAAGGAACTTTCCCACTTGTCAAGATGGCCTCTACCTTAAGTTTTGCAGACACAGGGAAACCAATAGCTCTCTGCTCAGTGTTGGAGTAGGGGCTCTCTACTCTCAACCCATAGGTCCTGAACAGGACAGCCTGTGACAACCCGTAGGCACTCTTTCACACTGACTTGCAAACTGGAGATGCTTTTGTGCAGTCACAAGAAACGGGTGATGAAAGTCAAGAGTGGACCTGATAAAGGTTCTGTAAACTGATAGCAAGACTCCGCGCTGCACAGTCTTGCATCATGAGAGCGTGCGCAGGATAGGAATCCTGTAAACAATTTCTCCTTCAGGGAAATAAATAGACATAAATCGCTGGAAATAATACTAAGGAAAATTGGAAATTAAGCCAACAGCGAAAATCATACACTAGAAATAACGTAGTTCAGTAAGCCACCTTTATGCTCTTACGTTTCGTCGGAGTGGCATGACCCGGATTTGAACACATCTCTGAATTTCAGGTGAGACCTCCATCTAGGACAACTCCGAGGTACTTGAACACAAGCAGATACTGTTATGGGCAAGCCACTAACTTGCACAGTCATAGGAAGCTCCTGGAGAGTGAGAAAAAATAAGCTCTGTCTTAGCTGGTGAAAGTCACAAGCCTCTCTCAGAGAGAGAGATAACAATACGATCCAAAGCTTCTTGAATATAAGGGACCAGAGAGACTGGATCCCCGCCCACAAACCAAAGAGCTATGTCATCGACGTAGCAAACAATGTTTATACTCTGCTGCATTTCAAGGAGAACATCGTTAATGACCATAGCCAACAGGACCGGACTCAGACAACTGCCTTGCGGAAGCCCGCGATTGGAATTTGCCGTTGATCACGGTTTCCTAGCAAGACCAGAATAGCATCCGATAGCTTGCAGCTAGCACCCATGCTAGCTAGAGAAAAGCGAATCCACTCCAAGCTAACGGTGTCATAGGATGCTCTAATGTCAAGAAACACTGCCGCAACAGAATTGCCATGGACCCAGGCTTCACTGATGCTCAACAGTAGGAACAAATAGCATCTTGAGCATTCCTGTTAGCTCTGTAGCCAAACTGAACAGACGAAAGGGACTAACTGTGTTCAAGATGCCAATTCAGGCATTGCACCAGCATCCTTTCATGCACTTTGCACAGACATGATAGCAAAGCTATGGGTTTGTAATTCTGTGGGTTGGTCTGCATACTGCCACGCTTGTACACCGGGACTAAGATTGTGAACAGCCATGATTGAGGAAAAATGCCGCCATCCAAGAGGCTCTACAGAAATTCTAAGAATTCCTGCAAAGCCTGGCCACTAAGAGCACTAAAGAACCCATACGAAATATTATCAATACCTGAGGCACTACAGTGCTTACACCTTGCTACCTCCGTCTGCAGTTCAGCAGCAACAAATGGTGAGTCAGTAACTTCGGAGACAAACTGCTGAGGGACCTGCGACGGCTAAATTCCTCGAGGAAGAGCATATACACTGGCAAAGCGCACGTTAAACGCGTCAGCCATTCCTCGGAGAACCTTATGACTTTGATCAAAAACCCAAGCTGTGGCTAACCATCGGCTTTCAGGACGGAGGTCACGCCACGCCTGCGAAATCGTACTCCCAGTCAAGACTGCAGAGAAAATAGGAGTACTGTACAGCGCTTTCTCAGAACGGAGAACGTAGGCTGATTCACGTACAACAGCTATGTAGATCAACCACCGTGTTTCAGACGAGGGGAATCCAGTGTCTGAAAGCACGTCGTCTGTCACGAACAGCGATAGTGCACAAGTTCATCCACCATACCGGCTTGGCACCACAATGCACCTTGCACGCAGTGCAGTGCTGCTTTCGCACTCATCATTGTACCACCGGTCACACCAGAATTGAAAAGAACCCCCATCAACCACTGGCTTTGACCCCCTGGAAGCATTGCACACGGGACACCAGCCCTGCGGGCACAAGATGATTGGCAGGTGGTCACTACCTCTCAGGTCACCAGGAACACTTAAGCTAAAGGTATTCGCAATATTCGATGAGCTGATGAGAAGTCTAGGTCAGGTTCCCGCAGACGTCCTCCTTGCCACCGAACAAAAGTTGGCGTCCCGTTCTGAACCACAGTGTAATACAGTTCTGCGAGCGCTTAAACAATATGATGACCATGGGCATTACATCTAACTGAGCCCCACTTGAAATGATGGGCATTGAAATCACCCGCTACAATAAATGGTGCAGAATTGCCCTAACCACTGAAACCAAGCTTGTCTGGACTGCCCTGTAGTCACGTGAACAAAAACCGAAGACACCCATTGACTACTGCACCACACCCTGATACTACAAGCGTCCAACCCCTCTTTTTCGGTATGCATCTGTTTTTGGTAGGAAACTTTCCATTTAACGTAAACTTTGACACGTGACTCAGGGTAGGACATGACATGGTCAGCATTCGAGACTGCTGCACTGTTGACCTGAGCCTGACCTGCTTCCTGAATCCCCAATATATCAATATGTTGAAGTAGATTTTTTATTTCTCCTAATTTATTCTCCAAACCTCTTGCGTTCCAAGCCCCTAATGAAAATTGACAAGAGAAGGCTCAGGTCTGCAGACTTCAGTCTACCCTTGTTTCTGCCTCTGTGTCAGACATTGTTCCATTTGAAGGACTTAATTCTACATCACTACTACTCGTGCCCTCTGTATCACTTTAGCCTTCTTCCCGGCAATATTGATACATACACTGGCTGTTTGACTCACATCAACACTATCTTCAGCAACTACGTCACTGCACAGTGATGCACCACAATTGCGGGCCATGCTCAAATCATTTGTAATACCACCAGAACTGATCTCAACACTTTCATTCTCTGCACAATGGAACACTGATCCTGTTGGGATGGTCTCAATAACTGATCCGAGTTCTGCATGTGCTCCTCCATCTGCCTGTGGTTGCAAAGCATCTAAATCATTTGCATTATTTGCGTTATTTGCATTGTTTGCAGTATTCGCATTACTTACATTATTTGCAATATTTGACAAATGAACTTCTGATCTCTTCTCACTAGACTGCACAGTGCGCTTCACTCCATGCTGATGCAGTCACTTCAGATTCACGGTTGATGCGAGCCACATTTTCAGCAGCAACACCCTGGAGGTAGGGGCAGAGATCACGTGGGTAGTGAGTCACAGAAGGCGTTGCAGACTCCACACTGGACATTCGCGCATGCGCGGCGAAACTGTCCATGGATTCCGGAACGCAGGCATCGAGGAAGGCGATCTATGGACACAAACGTTGGGATTCCCCAAACAAGAATGATGTCTGGTACGTTGTTCAATAGCACTGAATCACGTTATTTAAGTTTGATAAGCCTACCTCCAAAGTCACACACTGCTCACGCAGTAACAGTCGTCCTCTCGTATCCATGTGAATCTATAGAGCCGTAGAGCTACCCCAATGTCACGGGCAGAAACCTTATATGGCAACCAGTGCAGCCACGCTTTGACGCACTGATTGCCTAGATTATAAATACTTTAACTTCTTCCCATTAATCTTCATGGAAGCTGACAAAAGACACCTTTTTGAGGTAAGCGCCTGCACAACAACTTGGAACGCATTCTCAGCTCGGAGAGTGCAAACTGCTTTAACTTCACTGGGGCCTACTACTCCCACTGCCGCATTGAAAATTTGCGCTGAGAAGTACGGCTTGCGAGCCGCGTTACACACAAAAATCACCGACTGCTCCATGTTCACATTTGCAAGACTGCCACCGTATAACCTCTTTAACCGCATGATCCCTTTAGCATCCGAGCATTTATCGATTTCACTTTCATTTGAACCATCCAAAATAGCAGTGCTGAATAGTCCTCGGACAAGGGTAAGGACTGATTGCCACTCGTCAACAATATCAAGCACATTGTCACTTTCACGAACATTGTTCTCTCCAGACACATTGTTGCCAGCTATGTTCTTTTCTGCTAGGCCTCGTCCATCACCAACAACACCATATAACTTGAGATCTCACCACTTCTATTCCTCTCTTTTCTGCCGCTAGTTGTCTTTCTTGAAATACTGCATCTGAAACAAATTCTGCGACAACATTTCTTTCACTGATTAAACTTGTTTCACAATATTCTGTCAAAAGCTGATGTACGTCCTCGGCCATCTGACGCAACCATGGACAAACAACCATAACAATTAAGCTGTAGCAACAATAAAATCTCATCTACTTGGCGGCAAATTTGCCGTTCGTCCAGCCGAAGCCATGAAGCCAACTTGGCGGTGACACACTAGCATGTGTCTAATTTGGAAAGAAAATGTCTAAAATCATGATTTAGCTACAATTAAGTTTTTTTGAAACCTGTCGTCGTGAAGAACGAATAAAAAAAATCGTCGAAATTGCTTCACAAATTGTTGCTCTGCTACGCTGATTTAGTACTCGCTAGACGCCGGAAACAGGCACTAAAATAACGTAAAATGCTTCAGCTTCTGAGACTCTGCCACGGACCCCACTGGAGGAGCTTACAGCCCTCCCCCAGACACCCTAGCTGGATTTGCCGAAGCCTGTCAAAAGTACTTTACTAGCAGCTCCACTGTCATTTTCGAAACTGTAGTTTGTTCCACATTATGTTTTCAGGAAATTGACTGTATGACGCCACATTTTCTTCCTCTTCAGGTGCAAAAATGACGTAAATAGCTCACTCGTAGACTCCAATAGTGGCTGTGTAGAATCTACAAGCGTGATATCTGACACAGTTTTGTGTGTCTTTAATTCGTGAAAGCTCCGTTCCTTCCTACCCCCCGTCCCTTTTAAACGGGTATGCTCCCCTTTAAAGTGGCACTATCACCGATTGAAATGCGAACGAAAATAACGTGGCGCCATCTAGCGACATTGATATTGTTAACCTTTATAGCTTGCTCGCAGGTGCACGAGGATGAACCAGATTTTCACTCAATAATTGAGGATTGTTTGTTTCGTTAAAAGAAATGCCGTTATGCATTCCTTCGCTTGGTGCAAGCAAACGCTAGATGGTACTGCACAGCGCTAGATGCTGTCAGAATTCGTCTGCTTTCAATCGGTGATAGTGCCACTTTAAGGTTGAGTATTTGTGCTTATTATTTCTTTTTAGTTTCAGTTCTTCTGTTTACCAGTGGCTGGTATTGCGCTCTGACCGTACCCATTTTTCCTATCTGTATCCTGTTATTTTTTAAAGTTGTTTATCGCCTGGGGCTGTGCCCCTTATTTTGAAGGTCCCCCTTTGTTGGTGTTATGCTCCAGAATTGTTTTTTTTTTAATTGATTTTTATCTGGGCCGCGACCTGTAGTCATGCGCCCACAGCAAACAATACAACAACTGAATACAACCAATACATCAAACTAGTCTTCTTAACTGACATCCGTAGTAACTAGCATCAACACAACTACAACCTCATCTACGACTACACACACGCCCACCAACTGCGTGTCAACAAATGAATCACCGGAATTTAAGGAGGCGAGGTGGAGAGCAGAGGAGAGGGGGAAATCTCACTACACTTGAATGCCTGAGCTTCTGACATAGGTAGCCACAGCTCGCAGCCTTGACAACAACCCTCCAGGCGATTCGAAGGAGAGCAATCAGTGCAGATCCGGTTGTATCGTCGAGCGGATGGACCTTACCATGCTCACACGTTGAAAGTGTAGAGCCGGACAGTCTAGTAGAAAATGCTCGGTGTCTCATCTGACCGGCCGCAGCGGGGGACAGTGCTCCGGCTTTGCCGTTTGACAATTGCATTGTGTAACGTTTGCTTTAATCGCAACCTTTAATCTCAACCTTTGTTTATGTGAGTAATCTAATGATTGTTGTCTTTTTTCCTATCCTCCCTTCTGATTCGGGCTTTCGCCAAATGTGTTGTTTGCCCGCTTTTTTCGTTATGAAATTTTATTGTTGCTGACCGCTGGGAAGGACTATTTCATTGTATTTGTGCAAGATATGTTTACAGTCGTTTATAACGTTTATCATGGACATAATTGTATTGCTCCCAGGATCCTGTGAAACATAAGATGAATGACTGTAAGTAGAAATCTGTGTGTTTTTGTGGCTGTCCAAAGATGTAAATTCAATAGTGACAATCGTGATAATAATTATGCAACAACATTTCATTTAACTGTAACTGGGAGCAAAATGACCAGCGTAGTAATTTGGATCACCATCCCCTTTTTCCCATTTGTGTATAAAGAATGAATGAAACACCGATTTCGTCGTATTTATTCGATATTACTTTTAAAATGTTGAACGTTACTGAATCTCATGTTTTAGCATGCTGCAGGCGATCCACGGCCTCACGACATAATTTTCGCGTTAGTGATAGGACTTTAGTAGATGGAAAGTACTAGTACGACGGACTGGCCACAAAAGCCAGTGTATTCTATTGTTATCGAAGCCAGGGCCCCCAAAACAGACCTACTACAATACTGAGTCTGCCTTCAACGAGACCTACGAAAACCTTTTCGAAGTAGACGATACCTACCTACAAGGGACTGTGCACATCGTGAATGAAAAATTTTATTTTTTCCGGGCCGGTTGTACTGCAGTCTAAATGAAGCATTTATTTATTCCCATGAGTTTATCGATGCTCGTGAAGTGTTTGTAGAGCATGTAGTGTGGTTCAGGTCGTATACAGGTACGGGGGAGCTGACTACCACTCGCGTTTATTTATTTTCTCCTCCTGGACTGGTAATATTTATTTATTTTCTCCTCCCCCTATTAGGATTATTTCCCCTTCACTAGCCTAATTTTCCCTTTTAAAAAACGTGCGGAATGTTCAAAATTGAGCCGTTCATCTATACGACCGTCAGTTTGCTTCAGATAACATAAGGCTCAAAGAAATGTATTTATTTTTTTGACATTACGAAACGAGATCAAACTGTGTTGTTCAGAGCGGTGGAAGGATACAAAAGAATACGCTTTATTTGAAAATCCTGTTGCGAAAGTAACAACTGACATTTGTTAAAAAAAAATTCAGACCTACAAAGATTACAAAACGGCAAACAGTTCAATTAAATTTCTACTCGAGTCAATTGGAGCGTGACATCAATCCTACTTTACACGAGACACAAACGTGCGTCATAACTATTTCCGAAGTTGCGATAGTTACACAATGGTGCATCCATATTCAACATTTAAGTGACGTCGAGTAATTGTCACTTTCATGCCGCCAAAAAGATTAAAATGCTGCCTTTGTAATATTTTATTGCACTAATTAATTTGCTCGGCATTGACATTAGTGCAACAGGACGTGCGCAAGTCCTGGTTTAATACGTCCTTTTCCTGCAAACAAAAGTATTTGCACGCCAAAATTGTCTCATTTTTGCGGCCGTATTATCACGGAAAAATGTTAAGTAGTACGACCAGATTTTTTTTTGGTATGGGTGGCTTGTTAATTGTGGTCCAGTTCGAAAAAGCAACTTCATTTGTACACCTGATTGCTTTGCCGTTACTCCGTGCTACCATCCACAAATTCGGCACGAGGCGTACATTCCCACAGTGCTCAACCACACCAGGGGTGAATCCTCCTACGAATGCCTTATTTTACGAATTATGCTACGAATCATTATACGAATGCTTTCCTTATACTACGAATTATTCAATCAACTGCAGCGTGGTTTGAGCACTATTATTTACAAAATGCTACGCAGTCTTGTTACGTCTTCTGTGGATTTGGCTCACGAGGCGTGCATCCTTCCACCGTGGAATCTAGGGTTTGTGGAGCGACTCAGTCACAATTTTCAAGCCACCTTAGCTGGTTACGTACTGCCCGGAGCCGCATTATTTTTTGTTTGTTCGTCCTGTTCTTTAATTGTTATAACATGGGTGATTCGGAGTTAGTTTATCACCGATGGCGTATGGTAATCCTCGGGTGGAGCGAGTTTCGGCAGCGCCGTTAGTTCCATCGTAGGTTAACTAATACGTCCGAAAAAGCCGTGGCCTGACACAAGTTTTAGTGGGCTTAAAAAAAACCCGTTTTTTCGTGAAGCTTTTTTCGGGAGAAAAAATGCGACGTATGATAATTCGGAAAAAGAGTCGACACCTATGAACTTGAGGCACGTTGTATTTGTTTGTTGTTTGTCCTTCATTTCATTTCATTTCATCTCATTTCATCTCATCTCATCTCATTTCATTTCATCTCATCTCATTTCATTTCATCAATTCATTTCCTCTACCCCTTACCACCGACTGTTTTTCGAGAATGAAAGGTTAGCAAACGGAATAATGTTTCTTACTAGCCTAAAAAATATTGTTGCGTTTTTACTGCCTGCTCTGCATCGTTTTTCAGTGGGGACCGCACGTTGGTTTGTCGTGTAATGAAGTTTGTGTCAAGTTAGGGCTAGCTATTTTGACACAAACGTAAACAACACGATTACTTACGTGGAATATATTTAAAAAAAAACACGCATCGATTACACCGCTGTGGCCCGACCTCGCCGCAGTGCTGATAAAACCTTCGAGTCCTAGGTTTTTCAGGCAGTGTTCCTTGAGTATAGTCTTCCCGTCCTAGACTATATTTTTGGATTAAGGAAAGGGCGTCTGGAAAACCTCCTATGCTACGATATGTCCCGTTAGAGCCCACAAGGTCAAATTCCAAAAAAAAAAAACGTGGGCTCTAACGGGACATTAGGAGGATTCCAGAAAATGACCTTGACCTACATTCTACTTAATAAAAAATATGGGCACCTGTAAAAGTAAGTATGAAATATGCAATAGCTTATCTACATATGCAATAGCTTTTATGCAAACACAAAAACACCTGTTGATTTTCCCCCCAGTAATAAAGATTTTTTTTTGGAAGCATTTTGGGTAAAATTTAATCCACGAAGATTAATTTCTCATATGCTTCGAACCCTGCCAAAAACAACACACCACATTTTAGCTATGCCAAAGCGATATATTTTAGTGAAACCAGAATGACACAAACCTATGGGGGGGGGGGGGGGG
>JAHWFP010048260.1:0-17829 GCA_023313725.1 Lithobius niger | reverse complement strand
GGGGGCAGCGGTTCAGAAGTTATTGAAAATATACAGCCCAAGAAAAATACCGATTTCGAATGCTCCATCTAACGATAAAATTACGAATTAATAAAAAAAAAACGAAACTGAAAAGTGCCAAGTACCATGGTAGCAATCTGTAACACAGACAAACCGCTGCACCCTCTATGATTAGAGCTCCATCTATTGAGACAGCTGAAAAAAAAAAGAGCTCAAAATCGAAAAATGAAAGAAAGTGCTCGGTGCACCAATTGAGAGTTTGTCAGTAAACCAAGTAGTGCCATCTATTGAGAGTTTGTCAGTACACCAACTGCCATCTATTTAGAGTTTGAATAAAATACACAAACGAAAGTGAAAGCTGGCCTAACACCATCTGTGTTGATGAAGCGGCGAGCGGTGCCATCTGTTGATCATGAATCAAAATAAATGCCAACCATGTACTGAAACTTCACAGTAAATCTGTTGATCATGATTCTGAAGCTAGACAGTTGCACCATCTATTGAGAGAACTGTAATACACCTAACTAACTTAGTGCTCAGTCGAAGTGCCATCTATTGAGAGTTTGAATAAAATACACAAACAAAAGTGAAAGCTGGCCAAGTGCCATCTGTGTTGATAAACCGGCGAGCGGCTCCATCTGTTGATCATGAATCAAAATAAATGCCAACCATGTACTGAAACTTCACAGTAAATCTGTTGATCATGATACTGAAACTAGACAGTTGCACCATCTATGGGTGGCCAACCATGTTTCCAAGCGGCGCCATCTGTTGATCATAAATCAAAATAAATGTCAACCAGCTGCACCATCTATGGGCACTAATTTCAAAAGTCTACTGGAACCAAGCGGCGCCATCTGTTGGTCATGAATGAAAATAAATAAAACAAAAGTGAAAGCTGAAGTGATGCCAACCAGGTATTGAGGGCTTCCACCACCAACCAAACCAACCTTCTGATCAAAAGTAAACACACACACAGAGTGTCTCCCATATATCTAACTGTAGAAAACTGAACCAGTGTGCTAATTAATTTTCTACATCGCTGAGAGGGTCTTCGTCCTGTTTTTGGTGGATGTTTTCACGAATCTCAGTAAGACTTTTCAACAATTCTGTCCATTCAATATAGTCCAGTTGAACTAAGGTCTGGAGGACTTTCCTTTCGTTATAAAAGTACAATACTAACAGAGTCTTATGTCCGTTGTGTTTGATACGTATTTTCGCACCTCCGACTCGGAAGGCATTTAATTTCGAATCCAGAGCGGTTTCTAAAAGAGCGTTAAACTGTTGCATCAGAACAGCTTTGGTGGCGTCGCTGATAAAAAGTTCCATGAGAGTTTGGAAATGGTGGACGGTGGCCAGCAGAGAATCTTCGTTGCTGTCAGCGTCTGGCATGCTTGATTTCCACTGGCGGTGCATTGCTTCATTTACCTGTTCACTCTGGTTGTAGATATTGGCGAACTCTTTCGAGTTCAGAGTGGTTTGAGCAGAACCACATTTCAAAGTTATACTTTCTTCATCGGAGTTGGAGGGATTAACGATTAAATTTGCCCTGCGGCTCAAAGCATAAACTGCGGGTTTGGCCATTGTCTCCTGTATAAATAAAATAAAATAAAAGTAATGTTGGGTGCGTCTTCTTTTCCTTCAGTCGTCCACTTCGCAATGAATTTCTAGCAGGTGATGCCCGGCCGGTGTCACATTTTTGTTTGCTGCGGTCAATATCTGCCCCGTTTGAATTTCTAAAGGTGTTGCCTCGTAGCTTGCTATGCTGGCCGTTTCCCCCGCCTGTTTGAGAAGGAAACAGGTGCTAGACAAAGATACTTGAAATGCGTTATTTATCCTAGCCGCAACAAGAATGGTTTTGACTATTCGACCTGGTTGACTTACCACGTAGTGTTGCAATCCGTTGTCGGCCAGCCATTTCACGTTATCCCTAGTTTCTAGATTGCTTCTAAACGAGTAGATGCATCTGTAGGGTTGATTTCTGAGCTTCTTATCAACTACACGATCGACATATCTCTTTGTGGATGCGTAGCTGTCGTTTGTGGGTTTATTTAAATTCGTAAGTTTTTTTCCATTAATGCTCAGATTCCCGTCCCAATCTAAACTCAGTCCTAGGTCCGTCTTCAGTTATCCAAGAGTTAGGGCGTCAGTTTCGTTTGCCGGAGGTCTTACATTTTCAATTTTGTTATTTTTTGTGTCGAATGGAAGATTGGGTCCCGCTCGACTCAAGAAATTATCCACCGTAAAGATGGAGGGTGACGGAAGAGAGGGAAACTTGGGACGCTTGACATTTCCAAATTTATTTACTTTCTTGACTTCTTTTTCAGCATGTGAATAACTTGAAAAAAATTCTCTCCTCTCGACAATCCTCGTAGAACGAATAAACAATATTGACCGCACAGAACCTCGTGTGCTTCTTGAACTCTCACATTATTCGTTATAGGTTTGCCGAGATACCTCTGGACTTCTAAGGGTGCACTCAAACCGAACGAATCGAAAAAATATGAACAAGATGGGCCTTTACTGTAATACGCAACCCAATGTGTACCTTCTCCTCCGCTTGAGTCTTGCAAATTAACTATGCCACACTCTCCGTTTGCCCAACGTCGTTGTGGAAGCAAATCTTTAGTAAATGTACCTCTGAAATTGGTAATCCCGAGTTTCTTGACGTATCTGTTCAAATCCACATTTGTCATCGGTCTGTTTAAAGATGCCTTGGCTTCAGAAAGAAACCTTGTCCACGAGCTTTGCTGTTGGTAGTTTTTCGTCTTTTTTTTGACGGTGTTTTTTTAATTCCCGTTCCTTTTCTGAGTGCCAGAGCTTCCATCGCTGCATTGTGTCTCTTAAGCTCTTGTAACTGTCTAGAATTATTCTTTGCAGCATTGACGCTTCTGGCGATCTCTGCGGCACCTGCGGCGGATGAGCCCAGCGCTGCCAACGCTGGCAAAAGTAACGCAAGTAGAATTCCTCCCTTCTTCAGTTGTGTACGAGAAAATTTCAGATGTAAACCTTTACCCGTCTTGCGTGCCTTATGAATTCTGCCAATTTGAGCTTGAGTGACTGGTAATTTCGAGGTGCCTCTGTTCAACTGAGAGTTTCTAAGCCGAAGTTGTACAGTTTTTCCTTTCTTGATCTGCTGTAACATGCGTTTCTTTTGGTTGGCACTCAAAGACACTCCGGTAGTTGTATACATGACTCGAGTTTAAGAAAAAAAAATAAAAATATAAGTCACACAGCAACTTCAACGTTATTTCGGTCTAATCTTAAGTGCATTATGCGATCGCTTACGATTAGAGCCCATGCTTTCATATTTGCCGGTACCTGAGCTCCAAATCTCATTTTTATCTGTACCGCCGACTTCAGCCGCTCGTTTTGTTTGATTACATCGATCACTATTAAAGGAAAATTCTTGCTAAATGTGGATAATTCGAACGCGGGCCCAGCCGACAGCAATCCTCTCCCGCAGTACTGTCGTCTGAAGTTAACAATCATCTGATAGACATGAGAAATGTCGCCTTGGCCAAAATTAGAATTTTGATCGAGAAACGGGTAACGTTCCGAATTTAAAGTCACGTGAACGTCGTTGAAACTACAGTGGTCAAAGACGGCAGGGTATTTTTTTTTGATCGTTCTCTCTGTCTGTTTGAAGACCTACGATGATCCAACGAGGTCATTCCGTAGCGCTAGTAGTAATTAGACGCCAAGCGGCCGTTGTTGATGTAGGCAGGTCCAATTGATCGGAATGCCAATGTCTAAAGGCCAGCGGCACGCTCGTGCCAGAATCGATCAACTTGTACAACTTGTTTTTCTGTACGTGAGAGGGGGTTACGTGAGGAAGAAACCAGCTCACGTGCTCTACAACTATCTTGCCGGCACCGACCCCCGTGTCTCTAAATATGGCGTTGTTATCCGCAGTTCGCATCAAAATGAGTGTTTGACGAATGCCGCATAAAATCTTGGTATAATCTTCCATGAAACCGAGGAGGTGAGACAAGGGTACAGCGAATGTAAAACTGCCTCTGGGAGAGTGACTGAAGAGAAGGTCTCGCTTGTGCTTCAAGATGGCATTATTGTCAGGATCTGGTGACCTAGCATTGTTGCTGTCGAGAAACCAACCCCTGTTGGCGAGTTCGGCTTGGTCTTCAGGTCCATAACTAACAATTCCTTTCACCGTGCTTGTGATCCCAGGAAAGTTAAGTTGATCTACTGTTTTGTCACCTATTTGATACTGTATGTGAGAGAAAAGGAAGGCCACAACATTATTGACCACAGTTATCTTATCCGTGGCAGCATAAGAACTGCCGTCTGCGCTTTTAAGGAGAGATCTCTTAACGTGGAGGTAACTCTGGTGAGGACGAGTGAAAAGGTCCTGATTTTGCACCGCCACCGTGATTCTTATTTTCGAATTAACCTGGTTCAAGTTCGTCCCGACTATCAGAGAATATTCGTGAAAATTATATTCGACTACCGATTCGTCAACGACAAAAGGCTCAGTCACGTTAAGGTAATTTTCGTTCGTTTCCATTCTGAGAGAGGATTAGTTTCTCCACGAATTCGAAGTTAGCGGGACTGAGGAATTGACGCCTTCTCGTTCTGTAGGTTTCGTTTCCCTTTACAGGTAATGTGGACTGTGGCGGATCGTAGGGCGGTGGGTCATTGGCAGTTACTTTCAGTTTAATCAATTTGAGTGGCATCAATTTAAGTAATTGTTTTTAGGTTTTCTTCAGTTTAATAAATTTGAGCGGCATAAATTTAAGTTAATTGTTTTTAGTTTTTCTTCTTTCACAAATGTAACCTCATAGTCAAAGTTTCCCCTCGAAGGTTAAGCGGTCTATCGGCTTGATCTGTCAGCCACACACGCATAGAGTGAACAATATTTTTCGTAACAGGTAGATACACCAAATTGTGCGGGGACTGAACAATCTTGTCGGCGGGAGGGACAGTAGGAAAGAACGAGTAAAAGGTCGGTTGTGATGATCCGTTCACGTAAGAACCCGAAACCAAGTCGCAGTGTATCAGTATGCTATTTACATTTATTATGTTGACAGCATTTGGTCCAATGTATTCCCCAAATTCGTAAGTCTTAGCTTCGAAATCAAAAATCTTTCCGATACTGGACGGTTCAGAAAAATCAACCTTATATCTCCTGTCAGTAATAGTTAGTTCGCACTTTAGAGTGTTTATGTTGGCATTTAATAGAACGTAGGAAACGTTATTAGTCTCGTCCCAATGCTTGCTCTTTTAGAATTTTTTGTAAAACTTTTTATAATTTCGTCTAATTCATAACAACCTTCGGAGACGACGATTTTAATTCAGGTGTTACCGCCGTCCGTGCTGTAAGTGAAAGAGTTGGTCACGTCCTCAATATCGTTAGGAATGGAGTTGTAAGTTTCCAGATTGACTAGAGCCAATTCGTGAGCACCTTCCAATATCAACGGGGAAGGAAAACTGGTCACAAAGTCAGTTTTTTCAGAGGAAAGTATGATTGACATATTTTTAGTTTAATACATTAGTTAACATCTACCGAATTCACCGATCAGTTTGCGATATTCGCCGTCGGACAGCAATGCTTTGATCCGCATTTCTGTGAAAATGTGCACGAATTCTTCGTCCAGAGAATTATTGCCAGCCTCTGTAGAGGCTCTGAGGAGCTTCAGTCTTTCGCACAAGTCATTCGGATCTCTGTAGAACCAGTATCCTTTCCCTACAACCTCGGTAGGTCTGCCCCAAACAGGTTTTATAAAAGTCGTGTACTTGAAACCGGCGCTGGTCTTCTCGTACTGTCGTCGTTGTTGTGATATATGGCTTTACTCCTCTTCAGAATATCGTGGTAGTTCAGAAGGCTGGCATTTCCGTCTGGTGGCTTCGAAGGGTTTTTTAACATAACCAACTGCCACAAATCATCCGTCCCTTCGTACATTTTACCTCCCACGATCAAGTCGTCGTCTTGAAATTCTACTTGCATGGATCCAATCATGTAATGTTTAGCTTCCGGGTCGTATCGAATGCCAAAAGTGGGGTCGGTCAGACTCTCTCGAGTGGCAAACATGCTTAGATACTTGGCAGCTAGCGGACCGAGTCTGACTGCGGAATCGCCGAGTAAAGAGGCCTCTTCGATTTGTCTTCTACGAGCCCCTGGCGTAAGGGCAAGTGACATGTCGGAGGGCGCGTCAGGTAATGCGCCCATGGAACTGGAGAGTCGTCTCCTGGCATCCGCGTTAAACTGTATTTCACCGTCGTCATTGTCTATATTCTCGTCTTCAGTATCGACGCGGCCCGTTGCCGCTTCCAGAGCTTTCTGAATATGCTCTAACCGTTTCCCGTGATATTTTTCTTGTTTCTTCTGTCCAGCCTTAGCGCCAACAGTTCTTTGATTTGTCGTTGACGCTGTTGTCGCTCCCCTGTAGCATCTGCATTTTAGTCTGGTCTACTATAGGATCAACTACTGGTTTGAATATCTTTTGCAAATGTTCAGATTCTGTCTGCTTTTTCAGTTTTATATTTTGAAATTTTTGTTTCAGACGTTTTTTTAGAGCCTCGTATGATCGACTCTTTCTGGGGTTTGCTTTCTTATTTTTAGTTTTTGTAGACATGACGGTTTAGTACTTTATAAAATAATGTTTAAGTCAACAAACGTTAATGTCAACAAAAACCTAGACGTACGTTAATGTCAACAAAAACCTTCGGTAGACATGTCGTTGTTAGTCGAGCATTCTTCTATACCTTCGATCCAAGGGCTTAGTTTTATCGATGAGTAGGAATCCGTACAGAACAGAGTTCCAAACCTCACCACACATGCGATGAAACTCGTCGAAAATCATGTCACCACTAACGTGGTTATTGAAGACGTGTTTGAGGTTTGCGTCGTCTTGCCTGAAGAGAATTATAATGTTGGAATTTTCTCGAATAACTCTCTTGGGTATCCTGCTGTAAGTCTGACATAAATAAAAGATCGAGGCGTCGGCGTGCCTGCCGTAGGCAAAATAGCGTTCGATTCTGTCTTGTTTCTCAATCATGAAATCGTCCAATAAAATTACCGTTTTGCCACATGGCAGTTCTTGTGGTGGTTGGATATCTTCGTTGTTGGAACAAAAGGTAGCTACGCCCGGACATATTTCCTCGAAAGCTCTCCTGAGATGGAAATATTCGTTTTGAAATAATGACTTGGAGTACACGCGCAGGCTGTCATAATTCAACCAACCTGGATTGCAAATGAAATTTATAACTAAATTGGTTTTTCCACAACCGGCAGGGCCGCAAATGATGCACCTTACGTCCTCTGGAAAATTCAGTAAATTACTAGTCGATGGTCGTTTATTGACATCGGCTATGTCATAGTTTAACAATTTCATCTTTCAGCTACTTTAAGAAAAAAATGGTATTTTGATAAATCCTCTACAAAACTAGTATCTAAAATACCTTTTCATTCTCATTTTATAAATAAACAGAGATGTACTGCCTCAAATGCAAAAGAGTTACAGCCAGTAAAAATGTTAGGTGGAACTTCACATTCCGGGATACAATTATTGCGGTCCAGGAACAAAACTGAACAAGAGACTGAACAGAGGCGACGCTGCCATCAATTCTCTGGATGAGGCCTGCAAACAGCACGACATCGAATACTCTACCAAACCAGACTTGGAACGAAGGCACGAAGCTGATAGAAAGTTGGCCTCCGATGCAGTAAAAGTAGCAAAATCTAGCAAAACTGGCCTGAAAGAGAAGTTGGCAGCAGCTGCCGTAGCCGCAGCTATGAAAACCAAAGTAAAGTTGGGAATGGGAATTAAAAAAAAAAAGATCAAATGGAAACTTTAGTGGAGGAACTGCACAAGCCAGCTAGGCGTCACTTTCCGAGGAGGCGCGTTATTAGCTACGGGATAGGTGACTTAGTTCAAGCGGACCTGGTGGAGATGATACCTTACGCGGAACAAAACGAAAATTACAAATACTTGCTGAATGCCATCGATGTATTCTCTAAATACGCTTGGGCCATCCCTGTGAAATCGAAGAACGCCGCGGATGTTACTGGCGCTTTTAACGAGATATTGAACACGATGTCTAATCCCGTTAAAAATCTACAAATCGATGAAGGCAAGGAATACTATAATAAAGATTTTGCAGCACTAATGAAACGCCACAAAATAAACCACTATTCGACCAAGTCAGAACTCAAGACGAGCGTAGTAGAACGCCTAAATCGCACATTGAAGTCGAACATGTGGAAACGGTTCACTCTGAGAGGTAACCACAAGTGGATAGATATTATAGATAAAATTGTCAAAGATTACAACGACAGAGTTCATTCTACCATTAAAATGAAACCATCCGAAGTAACTAAACGCTATGAACCGGATATCAGAAACATATTGCTGAAAAAGAGCCCTTCCAAAAAGAAGAAGAATAGTTTCAAAGTCAGGGATTTAGTAAGAGTGACAACGGCAAAATCTGTATTCGACAAGGGATATTTGCAAAACTTTACCAACGAACTATTCGAGGTGAGTGAAGTCAAAAAAACTCGACCGACTTGCTACAGGTTGGTCGACCAACTGGGTAGTAAAATCGAAGGCACTTTTTACGAACAAGAGTTACAGAAAACTAACGTGCCGGATCTGTTTTTAGTCGAAGAGATTTTGAAGATTAAAAAAGTGGGAGGGAAAACTCGTTACCTGGTCAGGTGGAAAGGCTACGACGAGCGCTTCGACAGTTGGCTTGACGAAAAGCCATTTGTTCTAGGAAAATAACAACAAAAATACCAAATTTTTTCTCTTTTTATTTATATTATTAAACTGAGACCAGGACGTTGAAATTATTACTGTTCATGTTATTTATATTATTAAACAGAATCATTCAGTTGGAGCGATGGAAAAAACAAACTTTACGTACATTTACTGCGCTCAAACGTATCCTACCCGAGAAAGATTGATACAACACCTCGTAGAGATACACAGGAATGGTTATCCACCCGAGTGCGATTGCTTCGAGAGGGAGTCGGGCTGTATTGACGATCCCATCCTCTGCGAGCAAGGACTCGAACACAGAAAGTACAAGAAAGCTGTGCAAGCTGTATACCCGTTGTACCTTTTAATGTTGATGCGAAGAGGTATAGAAGCTCAACTGTACGAATGTCTCCGGCAATTGGTGACTTGCAGAGCTCAAATTGGTTTAGGAGTGAGTTTCGTTCGAAATGGCCAAGAAATACCAACTGGATTTCAGTCCCGCTACTCCCCAATCTATAATCCATTAGCTATTCCCAAGTCACTGGACGCAGCTTATGCTACTAAAATCCAGCGTTCCATCGACGAATTCGCCGAAAGAGGGAGTGGTTGGGTGATAAATCGCTCCTACGAACTCACAATCCGAGTAGCAAAAATCGACCCGCTCAGACCGGGCTCTTACATTCCTCTGCCAGCAAAATTAAAAAAGAAGTGGAAGCGTGTAGTCAATGTTCAAAATTTCACAGACCAGAAGTGCTTCTTGTATTCAATTCTGGCTGCCAAACACAAATTAAGCATGGTGAATCCGAAAGAATACGAAGTATATGTGAGAACGGTAGATTGTTCGATGCTGGACTTTCCAACGCGGCTGGATCACATTGACGCATTCGAGATGGCCAACAAAGATTTATCGATCAATGTGATTGCTTATACCAAAGAGAACGGCTTGCATCCCCTTCGTGTGAGCACGAATTTTTCTGGCCAACCCGTAGATCTTCTTTTAATTGCCGACGAGTCGACAAATTTTCACTACTGCGCGATCGTGGATTGTGACCAATTTCTCCGACACCAGGGATCGGGAAGCAACCCGAAATATTACTGTCGAAATTGTTTCGCCACTTATGGAAAGGCATCGCTGAGACACAAACACAAACTGGACTGTACAAGAACCAATCCGTCACCTCAAGCGCTCAAATTCTTAAAACCGGGCGAAAATATTTTGAAATTTGAAGCTTTCAATAGAAGAAATATTCACCCCAAAATCATATACGCCGATTTAGAGTGCCTTCTAAAACTCCTTCCTTTCTCTAACAGCTCCGGGAAGAAAATCAACCACCATCAACCTTGCAGCTTCGGCTACGTCGTGGTGGGGTCTGGAAACTTTCAAAAAGCTGCTTATTACCTGGGAGAGGATGCCGTTGAACAATTCCTCGATCAGTTGGTGATTGAAGCACGCGAGTACGACGAAACATTAAAAAGAGTCCAACCACTATGTCTCACTCTTGTCCAAGAGGCTGATTTTAACCACGCTGTAGACTGCATCTACTGCAAAAAGCCATTCGGTTCAAAAGACGACAAAGTCCGGGATCACTGCCACGTTAACGGCCAGTACAGAGGAGCTGCTCACTCGAGTTGTAATCTGAATGCCCGAGAGCGCACCACGATCCCTGTGGTATTTCTCTGCCTCGAAGCTTACGATATGCATCTACTGGTAAGAGCGGTGCACAAGTTTCTGAAAAAAGTAGAAGTCCTCGCGCGAAATACGGAGAGGTTCATGAGCATGACCATCACCGTTGAAACAGGATAGGATGAAGTGTAAAAAAAGAAAAGGTACATTCGGCTTAAGTTCATAGACAGCTATAATTTTCTCTCCTCTTCGCTGAAAACTCTGGCAGAGAGACATAAACGTGATTACGAGTTTAGGACGGTGAAGCTGTTCTTGAAAGCTGGTGGGAGGAACAAATGGTTCCTTCCCGACGTCGAGGAAGAGACTGCCGTGGATCTGTTAACCCGTAAGTGTTACTATCCTTACGAAAACATTTCCAGCATGAGTGTGTTCGAAGAGCAGTTTTTACCACCGAAAGAAGACTTTTATTCCAAACTCAAAGAAGAAGGCCTAACTGACGAACAATACGATCACGCCAAAAAGATTTGGAGCATGCTGAAAATCAAAAAGTTTTCCTCTTACCACGAAATGTATCAGCTAACCGACTGTCTGCTTTTGGCAGACATTTTCGAAGAATTCCGCAGGATCTGCTTGCGAGACCACGACATAGATCCGTGCTATTACGTCTCCACCCCAGGGTTTAGCTGGGCAGCAGCTTTAAAGATGACCAAAGCCGAGCTGGAACTATTTACTCACTCTAGCAAACACAACTTCATCTTGTCGGGAATACGGGGTGGAGTTAGCTTCATTAGTCGAAGGTTCGCTAAGGCCAGCAACCCGTACATTCCCGAAACGTACGATTCAACAAAACCAAACAAGTACATCATCGATTGGGACCTCAATAGCGCTTATGGCTGGGCCATGAGCCAGCTGCTGCCTTACAACGGCTTTAGGTATTTGACTAAAGATGAGATTCGAGCTTTCGACGTGACTAAGATAGCAGACACGTCGTCGGTAGGATAGATTCTGGAAGTAGATCTGTACTACCCGAACAAACTTCACAAGCTCCACAACGACTACCCGCTTGCTCCTGAAAAATTTGAAATAAGAGAGGAATTAGTTTCAGACTATTCGAAATCTTTGTTGCGAGGAAAACCAGTGAAACCTTTTGTGAAGCTAGTGGCCAACCTACTGAGTAAGACACGGTACATAATTCACTACCGGAACCTAAAATTCTACCTCGACCACGGCTTGGTCCTTCGTCACGTCAGGAGGGTGCTGAGTCTCAATCAGAATCCCTGGTTGAAACAATATATAGATTTTCATACGGCAAAACGAAAGGAATCAAAGACGGTGTCTGAAAGGGAATTTCACAAGTTGTGTCCTAATTCGGTGTTTGGGAAGACGATTGAACAGAAACAGAAAAGACTGAAAGTCAAGCTATGCACCGACAGCAAGCGAGCCATCAAATATTCCACCCAACCCAACGCCGATTCGTTTCGGATATTGCACGAAAACATGGTTCAGATCAACTCGAAAGTACGCAAGGTGACGTGCGCTCTTCCCACCTACTCGGGGTTCGCAATACTAGAGTTGTCCAAACTCCTTCTCTACGAATTTCACTACCGATACATACGTCCCCAATATGGAGATCGAGCAAGACTGCTGTTCACAGACACGGACTCGCTGTGCTATTGCATCAAAACCGAGGACGTGTACGCGGACATGGCTAAAAACATGACTAGATTCGACACTAGCAACTACGATCCTCAACACCCACTGTTCTGCAACGTCACCAAGCAAGTGTTGGGAAAGATGAAAGATGCCACGAAGGGAGTACCGATAAAAGAGTTTGTGGGGTTGAGTAGCAAGATGTATTCGCTCGTGACCTCCCAAAGCGAAACGAAAAAAGCAAAGGGAATTTCCAAGAGATTCGTGGAGAAACACTTAAGCCACGAAGATTATAGGGAGACTCTCCATTCTAATCAGGAACAAAGAGGGAGTTGGTACAAGATCGCCAGTGACAGCCATCACCAGCTGGCCACGACTGTGGTGAATAAATCCCTACTGTCAGCCTACGACGACAAGAGATTCGTCGTAAACGAAGTAGAAACTTTTGCAATCGGACATCGTGGTATCAAATATATTTATTCCCATGAGGATGATGACTACGATGTGGATGGCTATCTTAATAATTTGCTCATGGAATCTTTAGACGATGACGATGACGGAATATGGACAGGTATGTCCGACGGTGTAATCAGCGATGAAGAGGCGGAAACTCGGTGGAACGGGGATGAAGTGGAACAGAAGCTGTAATAAGTTGAAAATGTCGAGGTTCGAGAAGCCGAGATAAGGAGATTGCGGATGAAGGAGAGTAGGCAGTTGAAAGTGCAAAATCCAGAAGAGTGGAAGAAGAGAGTCAGGGATAAACGAAGACGGTTAGATAGGGATAGGCACGCCAAACTAACTCCTATCCAGAAAAAGAAAAAACAAGTTGCGGAAAAAGGCCGACGTGCGAGAATGACTGAAGAGGAGAAAATAGTGTTCAGGGAAAAAAGAAGGTTGGCTTAAAAAGAGCGAAGAGAGAAAAAGAAACGAATGGCTCTGTGATTTGTTGCTTGCAATAATGTTTTTGTTGAATAAAATATATATTAGATTTTTTATTAAAGAACAAACTCTACGATACATTCTTATCATGGACGCCACTAGCGGTTATTTTAAGCTGAGTAAATACCTCAATGTCACGATTGAAAGCGGACCGACTCTCGTTTTTAACAAACAGGCAGGGCTAACCACAGAGTTGAGACTCAACTCGTTGGAGTGGACCTACCTATACCGAATGGGTGAAAAGATCAACAGATCTGAACTCAATCAGTGGAGGGAGAAATTGCAGCCCAAGGACGAAGAAGAAAATACGTTCGCTTGGAAAGGTTGGGAAAGCACGGACGAGGGTCCATGGAAAAGCGTTACGGATCCCACTTCGAAACAGGTCTTCGAGCCGTTCATCGAAATAGCCGGAGAAGTGTTAATCGAGCAATTGGAGCTGACTGTACATGAAAAACATATGTTGGCAATAATGTTGGAATTGTCCAAACTCGACAGCAGAAACAAAATGAAATTCTTGTTGGATTTTAAAATGAAAGCTCTTCGTGTTGGAGAGGAGAAAAGAATCAGAGTACGATTTACGAATGACGACATGCAAGTGCACTTTGTGGAATACGACCCTAAAACAACGGCGGTGGTTACTTTGTTACAACTTTCGTTTACGGAATGGTCCGAGCTCTACAAACACTTTGCGAGCATCGATAAACTCATGGGGAAAGTTTCCGAAGACGAATAAACATTTCTCCATTCAGACTGCCTCTGCGTGGATCGTACCGACAGCAGCACAGCCGACCAGCAATAAAAAAATAAAATTTTTCATTCACGTGCACAGCCCTTAGGTAGGTATCGTCTACTTCGAAAAGGTTTTCGTAGGTCTCGTTGACGGCAGACTCTGTATTGTAGTAGGTCTGTTTTGGGGGCCCTGGCTTCGATAACAATAGAATACAATGGTTTTTGTGGCCAGTCCGTCGTACTAGTACTTTCCATCTACTGACTTTGAATGCTTCTTCTTTTTACCCGACGCGATTTTTATGTCACTCTGGTAGCGTTATAACATTCACAACGTTAGTATTTTGGGTGCAATTAAGCCGTGGACGTGATTTTACCGTTTGCACACGTGACAAAACTATTCTAAAAACTGTACAACTTTCGAGTTTTACGTCTGCTACTACTAGAAAATCACCCTTCTACCCCCTTTTTTACTGTTTGCTGAATATGTAATGCGACTTCTTCCCCCGCCATGATTGTTCCACGATCAAGAAGTATTTGATTGTTTTGAGGTATATTTATTTTATACGAACTTTCGTTTCCGTCCCTGTTATTGTGCTTCGCATATATGTTCCACTATTTTCGCCCACACTCTATACATGTATAAGCCGCCTTCCACAGCTCCGCACTGCGATCGTTAGTTTACTCACTGTCAACATTTATCCCCTCATTTTACATTGTGTCTTGAACGTTACAACTCCCTAACCTAACAGCCCTTGTATTAGATACTGCTTACGTTTTCCCCTAATTGCACCGTCCATGTTTGCAGAGGTTACTTGACTGTGCTTTTGTGTTCTTCATATTGCCTTTTACCAGCCACTATTTATTTTAATTCCTGCTTTCCACATATTTATCTGACTTCTTCGTAATGGCTTACAACTGGTTCCAAAACGTGCCACGTCCCCCTGTCCAATATTTACCCACTACCTCTTATAAAGGCATTCCTACCTTACAGAGGATAATTATGATGTTTGGGCAATGCATATCGAGTGCTCTGCGCGTACCGAAGGTTGGTTAACCCCACGTGCTCCGAGGTAACAGGCCCATAGGAGACCCTGACGCCATAGCTGCCTGGCAAACTTTAAATAACCGTCTGTCCTTTTTATACAAAACTATTTCACCCAACCTACTCTTGCAATTCAGACGCATTGATACTGCTAGGACTGTGTGGGAGCAAGTAGCCGCTTCCCATGGTAGGAACACCCAAACCATGGTTACGAATTTATTCATGCAGCTTACCCGTGTTGCCATACTCCCTCAAGAATCTATTACTTCCTACGTAACACGTATCCGGGGACTATATAGGAGCTGTATAGCTGCTGGGCGTAATGTTGATGAGGTTGAAATGTTCTTGTACCTTTTACAGGGTCTCCCATTCTCTCATTTACAACCAATTATTGAGATCTTGCACAACACCCCTGTGCTTCTTACTCTCAATAATGTTCAGTAGTACGACTTTTATGTTGTCAGGCGACCAAAGTCTCCTGATCCAACAAGTTTCAGCCTTTTCTGTCACATAGTAATTTATCCTCAGTTGGCTGAAAACAGCCAAACTACCTTTGCTGTAAAGACACAACATGTCTAGTGGTCGCCATGCTGATATATACATATTATCTGGATGTTATCGTTTTATCTTGGCGGGAGTGAGTTTCGCCTATGCCATTTGATTCTGCACTATTTGAGTATAATGTTTTGGTGTGATACTTTTTGATTTTGGGTAGCTTTTGGTATTTATGACGTCATTCAAGATGGCGGATGCCTGTTTTCCGCCTATAAATAGGAAATGACGTGTAATTCACTAACGGTGCTTCCTAGCGGTTTTGACCACTGAACACAATTTGTAACATACAGTCAGAGGAACAATATTGGTCCCTATGAAAAAGTGTCTATAGAGTGCATCATTTCGGAGCTGCGGACCCGTTTTTAGGTTACAAGCAATAATTTTTGTCCAGGAAGAGGGAAAAGGTATCATAACTCTGAACCTTCGCATTCTAGACACCTTTTTATAGGGAACAATAATGTTACTCTTCATTTCCTATTTTTAGGTAGAACACATTCCTGTACTTATGAATGATGCAAGCCCGGTTGAGATCGAATCCTCTTCGTTTTGGGATATCCTACCTTGACATGGTAGATGTTCTTTTGATGACAGTTCGAGCAACAAGAGAAGGGAACTGGTCGTTGTATCTGGTTTGCAGTCGTAAGATGATTCCTTGGCCCATTGCTTATGACCATATCGAACTGGAAAGTAATGTGCAGCATGTCTCAATGATGCACATTACTTTCCAGCACATTATGCTGACATGATGGCAATTGAAAAAAAAAACCATCAGTGTTGACATCCTTTAAGAGAGGTGACTTCTCTGTCCAAGTCGTAAAAGTTAATCCGTTTGGGAAGATACCTGTCGACCAAATGAAGGAGACTATTAACAAGGACACCCAAAGGCCATCTGTAACAACTAAATTTAATAAGCATCCAGGTTCTATTGAGAGGTACTATTTCCTCTCAGATGTACTATGGGCAGAGTTCTTGTGGATGCTTAGAGAAGCAACAGATACCTCAATCAAGAAAGGAGAAAGAGATGTTTCTGCAACAATTAACATATTGACCAATGTGTGGACTAACTCTTTCAAGCAAACACACCAAGTAAACCTATATACTAGTATACTAGCTCCTATGGACATCAGAAAGAACCTGGTTGAGGCTTATGAGAAAGGTGAAAAAACGTATGACATAAGTGGAGCATGTTCAGGAAGGTGTGTCCCCTGAAGCATTTCACTCTCCTATGTCAAAACAAAGACTAATAACTTTTGTACATTAAAAGAAAAATAAAGTGATAAAACTTAAGAGAGAAGCAAGTTATTCTGAAATCAGACCAGGGCCTCTTTGCCCAGATGGCTATCATAGAAAAAGAGATTTGGATACAAGGAATGCACTTATGTATCCACTTGGGCCACTGCCGTGGTCATTAGCAACCGAACAGCGAACCTTAAGGAAAACCGTAGGTTCGAAGCTCATGGGCATGCTCAGTAAAAGCTGTAAGCTTGCAGAAGACATCCCACAAAAGACTTCAGCATATATCGTAGATGGAATGATTCAGGTTTATAAGTTAGTGGAGGTCCTGAAAACCTTTAGCCTCCTAGTAAAAAAGCTCTTTTCAAAAATCTTTCATGATTCTGATCCTTGCCCTCAAGTTGACTTAGTGTTAGATACATATTACAATCCGTCTATGAAAAACACTGAAAGAATACAGAGGGCTTCAAAGGACACCTTGTATATTGAAAACATGTGTCCTCAACCAGTGAAGAAATTTCTGTGCAACAATCACAACAAATTGGAGCTTATCTAGTTCCCGTGGAAGGAATCGCAGCTTCCAAAATTTACTGAGAAACTGGGTAACAAAGTTGAGTACCTTACACGTGAGAAAGTGTGCTTTCAAATGTCAGCATCATCATTAGTGACTAATGTTCCAGCTTTACATCATCACAGGAAGAAGCTGAGAAGCTGATACAAGACTCGTGCTTCATGCCTCCCATGCACTAAATTTCCTAGTGTCGTAATACAATGTGAACTGACTTGGCAGTTATACTGCTAAGCACGTTCCCAGCCCTCACAATGCATGGCAGGCATATTTTCCTTAAGAGTGGGACAACTAATCGTCTCCAGTACTACGGCATGAACAATGGACAAATGCAATGGGGAAAACGTATGTGCTGCTAGCAGCAATGCACGCCATCACTGGACTTTTATACTTATCGAAAAAGAGAAGAAATTCTCAATCGCACTTGCAGAACTTTCAAATGGTTTTGAAGTCTAGGAAGAAACGGTAACTTTCTTCCTAGAGAAGTTTGTCTACAGGCTGTATGGCCATAAGATGCGCAAAGTCAATGAATTACGATACTCATTATTCTGCGACAAAAAATACAAGGTTCAATCGAATCCAACCTCCTGCTCTTGATAAACATATGCGACGTGCTAACTATCAGGCAGCCATTTGGAAGAACACTTTGGAAGCATAACCTGGTATACCTAATCCCATGCTTTGTGGCTGGACTTTGTATGATTCCAATGGAACGCAAGTACTTGAAATAGGAAGTGACGTGCAACTCATTAAATGATGCTTCCTAGCGTCT
>JAHWFP010048256.1:0-14605 GCA_023313725.1 Lithobius niger | reverse complement strand
CACGAGTAGCAGAGATCCTGTGCGGCCCTTAACTCTTCCGTTTTGATTTTAAATAATAGTGAAATGCCACATTTTGTAAACATCACGAGTTGCAGAGATCCTCTGCGGCCCTTAACTCTTCCGTTTTAATGTTAAATAATAGTGGAATGCCGCATTTTGTGAGCATTAAAATGGGGAGAGAGCCGGTGTGGACCATAACTTCCTTTTCAGTGTTAAAAAAGTTACAAACAGTAGGTTACCGCATTTTGTAAACGTCAATACAAGGATTCGAATCATGGGTGGAAGAGATAAGGCTTTGTGACCGTAAACCCATTACAAAATTGTGTTGCTAGAGATAAGATCTGCCACTGTAAACCTACTAATACATTAAACAAATATTGGTTTATAATGTGTTTTCTGTTGATATCGCTGGACCCGTAACAAATGCAACAATCAAGCCATCCCAGAATGTCATGTATTTTTTGTATTTTCGACCTTTGATGCAGAACTTTGATGCAGACTTAAGACTGAATGATGCAAAAATTACGCAAAATGCATGGCACATAGTTAGGTTGTCAGCAACTTCAGCCCGTACCCGAAAAGGTTTCTATGGAGATACAGTTTTATGTCCAAGGTTCTTTGATTAATGTCTAATGTAAGGGTAAACCTAGAAAATACCCCACTGTACAAGGTGCTTGGAACTTGCTAGCAAACCTTAAAACATTGTTCAGAACTTTCCAAATTGCAAGTTAATCATGAATGGTTTTTCAGTCAAATGGATATTTTGGGTGTTATACCTTACGTCGGGAATTGTTAAGATTTTTTTTCCCTATCAACTTGAGTGGAAAAGGGATTGACCTAACTTACTACTTGCTCTCATAATCCCTACAATTCTGTAACTAAAGAAAATTTGTTGCTTAAAAGAACAATGTGCTGATTTTGGCAAGACCTCGGGATATTTTTTTACTCCTGAGGCAGTTGCCGTGTTAGGACAATGGTAAAGTTTTATCCGTGCTTTGTATAAGAACATTAATTATATTCTTTCACGATCTAGTTAAATTCGGCCCCATAATGGGCGCAAAGCTGATTCAAAGTTGGAATTTATGTCTTTATTTTTTTCAGAGAAAACGGTTTTCGAGAAAGCGGCAGCACACCGCTTTGTCAAGAACCATATAAAAAATATATATGTATACTATTTTTTAATTACAAAAGACCTACGAAAGCGTGCAATAATAGGTGGCAATGTAACCATGAATTTGAATTAGATCTTTCTTCGCGGGTGATTCAAGTTTCCCGTAAAAAGAAGCGATGCTCTCTTCATCCTTGCTGGTGTTGCACGATAATGTTTTTTTTTTCTTTGCTCATCATCTCCTTCCGTTTCCTCCTTCTTCCCTCCTTTTTCAACCTCTTCCTCTTTTACCTAGTGAACTTTCATCGCTTGCTGTTGTTTTTGCTTCCATGACGGCTTTTCTTTATGGCTACCCGCTGGGTCGGTGGCTCCTTGGCAAAAGGGGGCTGTAGCAATGCTGACTTACGGCCGCCGATTGCCGGCACTTCATTTCGCACCCAGCTATTGCAGACAACGTTAACCATTCACTTTCTGCACCAAATTCCATCCAATTTCCCTCAATGGTGCCTTGATGCAAATTCTTCAGCTTCCCAGACGTGAGTGGCGCATCAGCGCAACCAAGTGCACGGGCAACCAATGACAGGCCGAGATGGCTTTGTCTCGCTCGCGCCTTGCTTTCGCTGTCCGCTAGCACTACAAAGCACATGCTGAAATGCCTTTGGTGCATGGTTGGTGCCACGCGTTGTCAATGATGCCGCCATTTTATTGTGGGTTGCCGATCTACAAGTTTGCTTTTTTGTGTCCCCCCACAATTTATCTATCGTTAAAAGATTTGCGGTAGCGTCAAGCCAAAGGGTGCACCTTTCAGCTTCATCTCCATATTTTCAGCATGAAAGCCGTCACATACAACGGTAAAACAGCTAGATGCAACATAGGTTAGTTGCCATAAAGTCTGTTCATGTAGGTTCCACTTTAGGCCTTTCTATTAGGTAAGAAGAGGGTCCGGTTGGTGACAACCCATGTGAGAGACACATACATTTTTTTTAAAGAAAGCCTTCCATTCAATGTAAAATGCACAAAAAATGACATACAGGGATGGCTTGAATGGTGCATTTGTTAGGGCCCCAGTGATATCAACAGAAAACATATTATAAATCAATATTTTTCTCATGTATTAGTACGTTTAACAATGACTGATCTTATTTCCGGTGATGCAGTGTTGGGCGTAAGTATGTAATAGCTTATGACGCATAACACTGTAATAGCTTGAATTTTGAAATCTCCAGGTTTTACGTATTTAAAATGGATGATGCTCCTAGTGGGAGGAAGAAATTAATGTACCGACGCTTTGGTTCAGGTATTTGAGGGAAAGTTCTTCCAGGCTCAGGATGTTGCTTTCTTCTGACAGTAAAAGGAAATTGAGTGAATAATGAAAACTAGAATGCCATGTTAGAGGATTGAATGTCGTCTAGTCCTGCTTACTGGGAAAAACTGAAGAATTGAAAGGGAAAACGTACCATCTGAAATTTGTGCATAATGTTCATCTTTTAGTAAAATAGACGAGAGTTTCAGAATTTCTTTTTAATTTAATTTCTCTTTAATGAACATTGTTTTGTGTTTTCTGTCTTTACAGGTAAGTGAAGGGAATCCGTGGTGTGTTATGTGAAGCTCATTTCAACTAAAGGTAATGTAGCCACGAGTTTTTGGTTATTGGTTATCACCCAAACAGTATCAAGGCTTTTTATGACTCTTTGTTGGTCAGAATATACTTAGATGTTTATCTGGCAATACAGGTCGTGAAGATTTACAACATTTTAGCACGATTGTCAACTGAGCCGATAATGGTTTAATCTGTTTTTTATTTCCACTGCACCGATGCACTCTAGCGTAGCACAGCAAGTGACAGTGTGAAACGGCTACCTCGTACACCTCCTATTAGCCCATCCTGATGAGTATGGCATCATGTATTATGTAAGAGCATTTTTGTATGTTAACGTTAAAAGAAAATGGATTGTCAGCTCTCCATAATGAATTAGAACAGTACGTTTGAATCGGTTATGATTGTAATGCTGTGTATCATAACTGATCCTAAACCAAATTCGAGTGATCACATTTAAGAACATAAACTTGGCTTAGGAGCCATTTTTGTGTTACGACTCAGCAATCACCTTTTTCGGATAGGTTTAAGACAGGTTTAGGTTAGGCTTGGATAGGTTTCGGATAGGTTTACGACAGGTTGAGGATTGGTTTATGATAGGTTTAGGATAGGTTTACAATACGTTTACGGTAGTTTAGAATAGATTCATGATAGGTTATGATAGGCTTGGACAGGTTCCGGATAGGTTTACGACAGGTTTAGGATAGGTTTGCGATAGGTTACAATAGGTTCAGGTTAGATTCACGATAGGTTTAGGATAGATTTACAATAGGTTTAGGATATACTTATGACAGGCTTAGGATAGGTTTACGATAGGTCTAGGATAGATTCGCCATAGGTTTAGGGTATGTTTAAGATCGGTCTATGATAGGTTTATGATAGGTTTAGGATAGATTCACGATAGGTTTAGGAAAGGTTTAGACATAGGAACCTCCTACACAAACTTGCTAGAGATACAATTACCATTTCAGACGATCGCAATTTTGATTTTCTGGTCGGACTGTGTCCTATAAAACAAAATTACTTAGTAGTACATTTTACCTGGTTTGCCTTTCTAGGTACCTAATGGTTAAAGAGTTGCTTAGTACATAATTGCTAAACCAATTTAACAAACAGAAATATAACCACATGCACATGTAGGCCTTATTTAAAAGGCGTAATCTTGTAGTGCATTGACAAGCTATTAGCGTAGCACTTAGCATGTAGGGGGAAAAATTACCCAGATGTTAGCTCTTACCTATCTTATCCTTGATATAATCAAGAGTACATGAAGGATAATTCGTGAAAAACGTTTAACTAATTCATTGGTCTCTAGTATTTGACCGTATCACATGATTCGCTCGATCTTTTAAACCACAGCAAGTACTATTAAAAATGATATATATGAAAAATGCAAATTTGACTGGTTCTTAAAGTCGAACCAGCATCGATCATTAGTTAGTGAAATTCAGGACTTTTTTTTACATTCCTCATGCATTTTTGTATAAAAAGAAATTTACTGCAGCAGCCTGAATAGTGGCCAACACTCCTTATACACTCCTTGTAGGCCTAAACGGTATAGGTCGATATGGTGAGGCCTCTACTGTGTGAGCCTACATTGATACCACGGTTACATTGAAGACAGAAGGAAAGACATTATTTCAAAGTGACAAGCGGACCTGCAAGTCGAAAATAACAGTGTACAACTGAGTAAGTCACATCCCTCTGAACAAAATGTTTCAGTGCAAACAAATACTGGCCAGGGCTAATGGTATAGGCCTTTATGGTGTACCGGTAAAAAATTGGCATAGGACTTCTGTGACAACCTTATGTCCAAACAATGAACTTTTTTCAAAGGTTTTAAAAAGACATCAGGTTTTTACACAATCGTTGTCAGTGGAACTCTCCTACAAATGTGGAACTCACCTACAAATGAAAGAACGAATTGGCAACAACGTCGACCATTAATCCCTGGATTTAGAATGACGCTGCAAACATTTGGTCGTCGAAGGTTGGGCAGCCGAACGAATGCGTGCAATAGCCAACGCCTGCACATGACAAGCGACTGACGCCTGCTGCCACGCTGCCTAATTCACTTCAGCTAGCTAACCCTATGGTCTGGACAGCATTTCAAAATAATGAAGATCATAATCCCAACTCGTGCTGTGCTGCCGCTTGTCAACGCCGTTGTTGAATAGGTTATGGTCGAACGCCTTTGTAATACTAGTTTTGAACATGGACCAGATGTTGATCGTAATTATTGCTTAGATACTGTGTGGAGGTTTAGGTGGGCTTTCCGAGTTCTGCTCATTCGTACAGCAAAGCTGATAACGTAGTGACTGGTTATAAATATCTTGCCAGTTGCTAGGTACCAGAAGGCACGCGGTGTCTTGGATACCGCTAATTCACCAAACTGCTGTAAGAGATGGGACACATTTAGCACCCGTAAAGAACTTCAAGCAGAACAACGTTGTAGTTGTTTCAACTTTCAATCTCATTGCTTCGGCATAAGGGAATGCGCACACAAAAAAAAAGCAGACTCTGTTTTTCGATTGCCTACCAGTGCAGGCTGTCAGTACGTGGCAAGGACACAATAAAGCTGCATACTGTTAATAAATGGTAGATTAAGATAGCCGTACTGTTATACAGGGTGGTCCATAAAGTACTGGAAAAATATAGGCCGAAAATAGGCCTATAATAGACCTAAAGTAGCTTCAAAGTTCGTTCAGAATACGGGAATCCTGGATATTTTTTTTTTTCCTTTTTTCCCATTTTGTTTCATTTAGAATTTATACGACATGAGAGATCCGAAGAGATCCCTGCCAACAAGCTGTGAAGACCTAGTATAGGCCTAGTATATAAGGCCTATTTTGGGCCTATTTTAGGCCTATATTATTCCAATACTTTATGGACCACCCTGTATGTGGCATAGTGGGAGAAATTAACAGTAACAAGGAATAGTGATCAGGAAGGTGCCAACTCTCATCAATTTCGCATTTTCTTCAGTACTTTGGTCGACTTACTTGTTATTATGAAAACAGTCAGTCTTTTTGTTGGAACAACACAGGCAGCAAACTGAACAATATTCGAGTCGGTGCCTCCTGCAAGATAGAAATTAAAATGGCCGAGAGTAGGAACCTTCGTCTACTAAATGCAGGCCTAGGGTGCCCGCAAAACCCTTTGGGGGAATTGGCCTCTCTCCCCACCACGGTGATCGTTCGGTAGATAAAATTAAAAACCACATAAAATCATTGCAAAAACCATTGTTAATGGTAGAACAATTATTAGAACAATTATTAGCCTTATGTATGACTCTTATATCCCATGATGACAAAATAACCTCAACCAATTAGCTCAACGAAAATACTAATTATGTTAGGTTGAATAAAGTATTGACACCCTTCACAGTACATGGCTCATTTTTTGGGTTCTTGAATGAATGAATGAATTAAAATTTTATTACACATAAAGGCAATAAGGTTTCCAGAAGGGATGGGGGTATCATCCTCTAACACTGGTCCTATATTTAACAGAAGATAAGACAATAAGTGGTATTAAAACAAAACAAAGACTAAAAAACACTTTTAAGTAGCCCGAAAGATCGCACTTCTCCAGGCCACTCTTAAATTGGCTGGGACTCGTCGACCCAACCAGCACCGGAGGAAGACAATTCCATGGCCTCACCACACGGTTCGAAAAGAAATACTGAGTATGATCTCTTCTTACAGCACGTACTTCAAGTTTAAGATGATGACCCCTAGTCTGGAGATTGCCACGAACAGTGAAAAAGACATCCGGGTCGGTATCCACCCAGTCCCCGAAGAATTGGAAACGTAAGTGACAGATCGGCACAAAGCCCTCTTACCTCGAGTGAATCTAGACCCAAGCTCGCAAGTCGTTGTGAATATGGCAAATTTCGCATGCCAGGAAGGCATTTTGGGAAGGAGCGTTGCACGGACTCCACAACCTTAATATCTTTAACGAGATGAGGGGACCATACCTGACTGGCATATTCAACAATTGGCCTAACATAAACTTTAAAGGCTTTAACCAGCATGGCTGTGCACCAGATAAAAAGCATTTTCTAATCATGTAGCTAACCCTCTTTGCTTTGGCCACAGCAATTCTTCAGTTTATTCCTTTTGTTTTACTGAAAATAAATGCTCATGCGAATATAGAACGCATCAGTTAGTGCGTGTTGCCTTAATAAACGGTCATCTTTAAACGTCCATGTATAGCAAACTGTGCGGAGGAAAATTGGCGAAAGCGGCGGCATCTTGTTAAGAAGTTCGATGCAGTTTTGAAACGTATATTTCATCTCCGGACATGTCCTTCAGCTTTGGCCGGGGTTCGTCTGACTGTTTATCCAGCTCTCTGTCATCCAGCCTGCCATCACAATAGAAACTTTCAGTGCAGCCCACGTGACCCCCCTGGACCCATCAAACGACCAGCCAACCACTTACGAGGATGTTGACATGTCAGTCAATGAAACGTTGCAGTTGTGTGGTGCACACTCTGGCCACACAATGGTGAAAATTCAGAGCTTCGTTCCCAAAGGGTGAAAGCGGTGTTAACGACAACAGCAGTTTAACTCTAGGAGGTTAATGTATAAGCCGCCAATGGTTTGTCCTCGTTAGAAAGTGGCTTGCAGTTTAGACTGAGGGAGTGTTTCAGTGAGCTGTAGATTTGATGTGGATGATTTCGGGCAATGGTTTTACAAGTTTCTGGTGACATAACTGAGTGGCTTATTTACTTTTTCAATGCGGGCTTCAGGAATAGTGGGTGCAGGAGGTGGCGGGGGGGGGGGCAGATGGCATTGGCTCCATCTTTTTTCAGAGTGCCCTTTTGTGTAACAAAAATGGCTTTTTTGTGCCGACATTTGTTGGTGCGTTATGCCTAAAGGGTTAAAAATGGCTACGAAAAGGACAGAAAGGGTAAAAAAGAGAGCAAAAAAAAAATCCTCATAAAAAATTCTCCCAAAAATAACTGTGCCCTTTTAACTAAAAATTGCCTGCCCCCTCGAGGGCATGCTATACCAGTGTTAAATTCTAGTTGTGTGCAACGAAGGGTTATTCTTTGTGGTTGGAAGATGGTTTTAAACGTAGTGCAGAAATTGCGTCTATCTGAATGCTTTGTGATGTTGTTAGCACGCTGGGCAGCTTTTCTCCTCCACTTGTTCTTGAATTGTTGATTTTTTTTTTGTGTTTTGGGCCTAATCTCCGTAAGTTGCGTTTTGTTCAGCATAGGAATAATGCAGTGAAATGAAATGGATGTTCAATTTACTTTTGAATTAAAGTGCAGTTAAAAACTCACTCGCTGTGAAACTAAAAATCAAGTGATAATGTATTAATAATACCAATAAGGTTTGGTTAGGTTTAGCGGAGTTTGAGAGTCCAGAAACTCCTATACCAGTGTGCTAGGAGAGAATGTTTCTTCTAGTAACTTTCTGATTACTCTGCAGCCTAGAAATAATTAGTTTGTTACCCTAGTCAAACTTTTTTAGGTATCATAGAATTGCTCAGTAGTACCTACTAACGACACATTAAAAAATAAATAAAAAGTCTAATTAAATGGTGCCATATTCTGGTAATGGTGCCGACACCTGAGTGGCATAGCCCTTAGTGGGAGGTACAGTAATCTATATAATAACCTCTGATAATTGGGGGAGCGAGCGAGCGAAGCGTAGCCTATAACGGTCACCAAATTGCAAAATGTTGGTTGGTTGGTTACACTTTTGTAGTTTGGGTGGAGCCCAAATGAAAGGTCGGATTGTCATGAAATTTGGTACAGCGCTTTATACCCCCAAAAGCATTGCTGAGCCAAAATTTGCCGTAAATCGAACGATTATTACGGAAGAAATTACAATTTGTCGAATTTATTCTAACACTCGCCATTGTAAATTGGAATGTAGTTCTTGACTCTGCTTTTTTTCCAGGCTCCCCGACATTCTTTTTACAGCTGCCTTTCCAGTTTTTGCTCTGGACTCCCAGCGGACCATCTTTGAACGTGTCAGAGCAGCCGAAAGGGATGCGTCACATTTTTACCCTTTAATCACTTCTTATCGATTGCAATTTAAGCAAAAGTCAGTCAGCCTATTGCAGTATATTTCCGATTCACAATAATCTTCTTGATTTGTGACCCTTTGTGGAACTGAGCAACACAATGTTTCCAAAACATTAGTCTTGCGACACTCAATTTCCATTCTAGCCGAACAGATGGGGAGAATAGAGATAGGAAAAGAAAAGGGTTAGTGACGGTACTGGGTGGGAATGGAGGGGAGCGGGGGGGGGGAATGCGTGGCTTTTTTTCCATTCTTTTTACCCTCCATCCTGGTCAGAGGCCGTTAAACAAAATCACTGTGCCAAATTACCCTCCTTAAAGCCCCCGCCGCATCCATTGCTGTTAGGTCCACCAAACGCCGTACGGTGAGGTCGCAATACGTCTTTATGACTCTAGGCCACCTTCAGACCGGATCTCCATTAACGGGTAAGGCCTTCCCTGTGCAAAATCACTGAGTGAGGAAGACGTGGAAGAGGATTGAGGAACGACGTGGCTACCGATAGAACAGATCACACTAAAAGCTTTGCTTATCGTTTAGCTACACCCGATTTGGTATTTATATCCCGGCGACTAAGGAAGTGTGTGTTAAGAAAGAAAGAAGAAGAAAAACGTTAAAAAAAAAGTGCTGGTTTATGTGTTCTTGTTCCACTGATAGCGGGTGATCCAGGCTGAAGACTGAGGCAGCGTAAATTTTACAGTTTTCTTTTTGAAGCTTTAATTACGGTGCCGTAGCCTGGTGTACGGCAGCTTGCGACTGCAGGAATGATCCCTATCGTTACACCTCATAGGCTACTGATTTACATTGCTGTTGGAAGCAATAACTGTAGTGAACCTCGACTTGAAAAAAATTAGGAACACACGGCATACTATCTTAACTCTTTAAGCTGGTGCAATGTTTAGCACAGATAACAGTCGAGCCACACAAAATTGCTATTCTAGGAGGCATGAGTTCCCATTCTTCTAGCTTGTCATCGAACTGAAACTGGGCTCTCTTGAAGTAACCTTATTCACGTTGATTCATTTGTTTCTTAGCTTTTCTGTATCGGGTGTCCCAAAAGTCAGGTGTCACCCCAATAACTTTTGCCACAATCGTCATGCATGGATGAAACCATGTAGTTGGTACCTTTTCGAAGGAATGAACCCATTTATGAGGTAGGGAAGGTGGTGCCCTCCCATAGGGGCACTCCTGGTAGACCTACTGTAACTTTGAAATATCAAATGGGAATGGGGATATGAAGTTATTAGGGTGACCCCTGACTTTTGGGCCACCCGGTATAGGATAATGAAATATCTTTTATGGTTAGTTATTTTATTTGGAAATTAACCCAACTGTGCAAATGCCACTAATTTAACATCGTAATCACAAAATCCAGCATACATCGCAGTTTTCTCCCTTATTATCGTTGGTCTACACTCTCAAGATGAGGCGAGATCAAATTTTGCAACTTGCATACACGCGAGGAGTTGATAGCAGAGGTTTAAAGGGGGATTGCCACCAAATGATAGGCTACAGCATCTGTAGCCATTTACCGATAATCTAGTTCTGTCTAACCCTTACTTTCAACAAGCGAAGGAATACACAAATAAATTTCTTTTTAAGAAACAAACAAGCCACGTGTTTCTTTAATTATTGAATCTAAGGTTGGTGCGTCCACGTGCACCAGGGAACAAGCGGTTAAGTTACACGTAACGACATCACGGGCTTATTTCCAGCCTTATGACCATTTTGAAACACAGATTGTGGACCGCCAGATGGGCGCCATTTAGTGACAGTGACATTGTTAACCTCGACCACTTGCTCCCTGGTGCACGTGGACGCACCAACTTTACACTCAATTATTAAAAAGGCACGTGGCTTATTTATTGTGTAAAACGAAATTTCTTTGCGCATTCCTTCGCTTGTTGAAACCCAAGTGCTACATAGAACTAAATAATGGTAGATGCTGTAAGCTTGTCATTCAGTGAATAGGCACCTTTAATGGAAACAAATAATTGTTTCTCGACTTGGCAGGATGAGTATGCTGCCAAATAAGACTTTTAGGTGAAACTGTGTAAATATGCATGCTTTACTCTGTATGAGTTAGCATAAGCCTTTGCGTATGGCTGTCGCAGCATAAAATGGCCACCGTATCAATACATTTACAATGAGTTGTAGTTCGTGGTGCGTAATATTCGCCTTAAATAACGAACGCTTATGGCAATACTAGCGAATAATTTAAGGGATTAGAGCCCGTTGACGTGTATGATTGATCAGGTCAATCGTGTGGCATTTGCATTAGATGTTAAATTTTAATGCCCCAATCATGCAGTGGAATTCGGTCCTTGATGGATCAATTATTGAGCTTTGCATACATGTACTCGAACAATGTTCTAAAGTGCTGACAAATTTATGGCCTGAATGTCTGATGGAAACGAAGAAATACGCAGTTACCATATGCCTCGTATATTCGTTTCAGTGTATATTTTCCAATTAGTAAATTAATGTAGTCTGGCAAATGTTTAATATGTCGTTAGTGGTGCATGAAGTTTCGTCTTAAAACTTAAAATAAGGTTCATAATTGCAGAGTTTCGCGCTGAAGGAAGTTTGACGTATTCTGCAGCACGGCTTAGCTGAATGGTAATGTTCAAATGACGCATTGTTTTTCATTATTTGATGTTCATGGACTAATATGATGATGAATGATAGTTTATTGCATATTGATTCGAAGTTTGTTATTTCAAACTTGTAGGAGTCTACAATATTCAATATTTCTTAATATTTTAACAATATTTCACATAATTGAAAAAAATAACTTTATAATAATACTAATATGGTGAGAAAGTATAAGGCAATAACGTAAATACAAGCAAGTCCATAATAGTGAAAGATAGAGTGGGTCAAAGATATAAATTGATAACCACAGCAAAAAGGGTACAAAGTTTTATGTGGAAGGAGAAGAAAAAGTGAAGGTTCATCTTTAAATATTTGTAAGGCACATAAGTGCTTTTAGCGTCCTTTTCAATTCCCTTAATTTTTCAACGTTAAGTAAGTGTTCAGGCAAGCTGTTAAAAAGTTTTGGTATAGTGTATTCTCTGTTACGTTCTCCATACACATTTTTTGCAAATGGTACTGTGTACCGGTAAGTGCTTTTCCTAAAGTACAAGGCGTTGACTTATCATTAGTTTTGAACATATGGCTATAGTAGTGGTAGAGGGTCACAACATAATCTCTCAACTGAGTAATCCTTAAAATTTTCATATTGGTGAATAATTCATTAGTTTTTTCACAAATTTTACTTCTAAAAAGTATCTTAATGATTTTATTTTGTGCTTTTTGAAGTTTAGATAATGCAGAGCTTGATGCGAATCCATAGACTTCAATACCATACCTCAGAACAGATTCAATCCAAGCGTAATAAATTTTTAATTTGTTTGTTTTACTTAGAACATTCTTGATTTTATAAAGACTAGGAAATAGGAAATCGTAGTCATGCGTTTACTTTTGAAACAGCTAAATTTAAATTACTGTTTTTTTAACCACTGCCCTTTAATTTAGAATGGTTACCACTGTGTACGTCATTTGAGAGCAGTAGGACAAGCAAGGAAATGCCTACATTGATAACAATTGGTTTAGAATATATTTATTTTGTCAAATTATTTTCAGTCGAGAGGGCTATAAATTCATACTGTTTTTAGAATCATAAGATCACACTGTGGTCGATTCTCTTCAATCAGATCGTTTGTTTTTACTTAGCGAGTCGTTTAGAATCTGAACTGAACCAGATCTGAACTATGAAAAATTTTAAATGAATATTACAATTTATTATCAAATCCAGCAGAAATTAATTACCTTTTATGTCGCAACCCGTTTGTCCTCTGCCTTCTTCAAGTAAAATGCTTGTGTGTACACTACCTTTCTTCTTCCTTCCCTGTGTGTGTGTCCTTCTACCTGCCCCAGTAAAACGATTGTGTGTGTCCCTTTCTTCCTTCTTCCCTGTGTACGTCCTCCTTATGTGTTCTCCGAGTAAAACGCGTGTGTTCCTTTCTTCTTCCTTCCGCATGTGTGTCTTTTTACCTTCTCCGAGTAAAACGCTTGTGTGTACCTTTCTTCTTCCTTTCGTGTCCTTCTACCTTCTCCCAGTAAAACGATTGTGTGTGTCCTTTTTTTGCCTCCTCCTTGTGCACTTCTTCCTTGTATGTCCTTCTACCTTCTCCGAATAAAACGGGTGTGTGTTCCTTTCTTCTTCCTTCCGTGTCTGTCCTTTTATCTTCTCCCAGTAAAACTATGCTTGTTGTCCTTCTTTTTTCCGTGTGTGTCCTTCTACCTTAGAAAAACGTTTGTGTGTCCCTTTCTTCTTCCTTCTCCTTGTGTCCTTCTACCTTCTCCGATTAAAACACTTGTATGTCCCTTTCTCCTTCCTACCCCTAGTATCATCTACCTTGTGTGTACTTTTGTTCTTCTTTCCATGTGTGTCCTTCTACCTTCTCCCAGTAAAACGATTGTGTGTGTCCATTTCTTCCTTCTTCCCTATGTACGTCTTCCTTGTGTGTCCTTCTACCTTCTCCGAGTAAAACGGTAGTGAGTTCTTTTCTTCTTCCTTCCGTGGGTGTCCTTTTACCTTCTCTGATTAAAACGACGCTTGTGTGTTCTTTCTTATTTCTTCCGTGTGTGTCCTTCTACCTTCTCCGAGTAAAACGCTTGTGTGTTCCTTCTTCTTTCTTCCGTGTATGTCTTTCTACCTTCTCCGAGTAAAACATTTTGTGTGTCCCTTTCTTCTTCCTTCCCCTTGTGTTCATCTATACCTTCTCCGAGTAAAACGCTTGTGTGGCCCTTTCTTCTTCCTACACCTGGTATCCTTCTATATTCTCCAAGTAAAACGCGTGTGTGTTCCTTCTTCGTTCTTCCGTGTGTGACCTACTACTTTCTCCGAGTAAAACGTTTTGTCTGTCCCTTTCTTCTTCCTTCCCCTTGTGTCCTACCTTCTCCGAGTAAAACGCTTGTTTGTCCCTTTCTTCTTCCCACACCTGGTATCCTTCTATATTCTCCAAGTAAAACACGTGTGTGTTCCTTCTTCTTTCTTCCGTGTGTGACCTTCTACTTTCTCCGAGTAAAACGTTTTGTCTGTCCCTTTCGTCTTCCTTCCCCTTGTGTTCTTCTACCTTCTCCGAGTAAAACGCTTGTTTGTCCCTTTCTTCTTCCCACACCTGGTATCCTTCTATATTCTCCAAGTAAAACACGTGTGTGTTCCTTCTTCTTTCTTCCGTGTGTGACCTTCTACTTTCTCCGAGTAAAACGTTTTGTCTGTCCCTTTCGTTTTCCTTCCCCTTGTGTTCTTCTACCTTCTCCGAGTAAAACGCTTGTGTGTCCCTTTCTTCTTCCCACACCTGGTATCCTTCTATATTCTCCAAGTAAAACACGTGTGTGTTCCTTCTTCTTTCTTCCGTGTGTGACCTTCTACTTTCTCCGAGTAAAACGTTTTGTCTGTCCCTTTCTTCTTCCTTCCCCTTGTGTCCTTCTACCTTCTCTGAGTAAAACGCTTGTTTGTCCCTTTCTTCTTCCCACACCTGGTATCCTTCTATATTCTTCTAGTAAAACGCTTGTGTGTTCCTTCTTCTTTCTTCAGTGTGTCACCTTCTACTTTCTCCGAGTAAAACGTTTTGTCTGTCCCTTTCTTCTTCCTACACCTGGTATCCTTCTATATTCTCCAAGTAAAACGCTTGTGTGTTCCTTCTTCCTTCTTCAGTGTGTGACCTACTAATTTCTCCGAGTAAAACGTTTTGTCTGTCCCTTTCTTCTTCCTTCCCCTTTTGTCCTTCTACCTTCTCCAAGTAAAGCGCTTGTGTGTTCCTTCTTCTTTCTTCCGTGTGTGTCCTTCTACCTT
>JAHWFP010048255.1:0-28230 GCA_023313725.1 Lithobius niger | reverse complement strand
GGCTCCGGAACGGCTTAGTTGCGGGCGCTGATGACGGGCACTGTTTTCAGTTTTAGTGCGGGCATCGAGATTTGCCTTGATGGTGACAGCTTCTGTGACTATAGTGTCTGAGTCACGGACATCTTGGTTGAAGAATTGTTCAACACAAATGGCATAGTAGTATGGCAGGGGGGAAACGCTTGAAGGAACAGCACCTGTTCATTCCACCGCTGCCACCATTTGTAACGGCGGGTGCTACGACGAAGTAGGTGCTTGTAGCATCGCCGGTCGCCTGGTGTAACTGGATCTTACTATCTTTCACTCCGTGTTGCTTTCGAATACTTTTTCGGTTAAACAGCACAACTGCTACTGTCCCGATGTAGGGAATGGAGCATTGAAGTCCTAATCTAAGACCTGACTAGTGAATAAATAGTGGGTAACGCTGCCACCAAGGTGGGAATTAGGCTAGCTACGTTAAACTTCAAGAGAATTGTCTTACCTATTAACTTCTAGCAAATAACGAGCGAATAAACCGACGGACGTTAAAAAAACTCCTGGTTTTTATTTTAAATAAACATGAAGAAAATATCGCACTTTACATTTACATTTGGAAACTTTGCACCTAGTTTAGGTTATAAAATACATGGGGAATTTTACATTAAATTCAGACTTGAACAACGCTATGTTCACAAAAACAATTTCAAATAGAAACAGTGAGTTTGATTAGGCACAAGGGGATTTCGCAAAAGAGCCCTCTAAATTACGAACAGCCTCGGCTGTGTAGTAATAGTAGACCTGTTTTACAGTTATGTTTCTACGTGTAACAAAGCATTAAACCTCCTAGAGTTGCTGTTGATAAGTCAAACCCTTAAATTACAGAAGCCGCGGCTACCTATAAAGTTGATCCGAGTGTTTAATCAATGGACTACCAACGAAGATCAAACCGTCCGTGTTTGCATTAAACTGCGTTTAAAGAAACAAAAAGAAAGCTGGTTTTTAGTAAGGGACCGTGAACCCTTGAGTTACGGCCGCCAACGTCCGAAATGCCGTTTGGCTTGGCGCACCATAATTTACCTTCAAAGCTAAAAGGTTAAGTTTAAAATTAAACTATAAATTTTGACGTAAAGTCCAAATAATAAACTTTTAAAGTTAAACTAAGTTACATACGAACCACTACCTTTGCCCGGCATGGCAACATCGGACCGCGGCATCTCCACTCCCGACCGGCGTAGCGACCTCTAGCTTTGAGAATCCTGAGCTGTGCTAACGAGTGAGTCTGGGGCTGGGGTTATATACTCATTACCGGAAGTTGGCGCGGACACCGAGGATAGCTGCGGAGGGGACGAGCGGGGAAGAGGAGGCGGACATCTTGGAGGAGGAGAGACTGACCTAGATCGGCCGAGCTGTCACTACCGGAAGTCGGAATGGTAGCGCGGACGGCTAGGGTAGCTGAACGCTCTGGTTGGATGGGGAATTAAAGGCAATGTTTTGGTTGGACGGGAATTGCGGAGGCTGAATTGACAAAGAGAATTGCCGACTTGGAAACGTTAGAGGCCTGGTTTTGAATGTGCAAGTGAGTTTTCAACTCATAACAACGTGATTTTTAGGCCTATTAAATAAACTACGATGTTATGCATCGCAACTATTGAAGGAAGGGGGGGGGAGGGAACGAAGTGTAATGCACAGAATAATTATTTGACTTTGGGAATGAAACTGCTATTTACAATGCAGGTTTTTAACGAAGGAAAGCTAGTTTGTTTTCGTTTTTAGAGGTTTGCTACGGTCGGAGTTTGGATGGAGATGCTATAAAAATAGACATAAAAATTCATACACTGGGTCCGTAAAAATATACAAACATAAACATTGGAGCTCCGGTAGGGTTCATGGCAAGAAGTTAAGTTTACCAAAATGCATTAAGTGCACAAATCAAAAGATTAAATGTTCCAGCTAGTTTTAAAGGGCTATATCGCAGTTTAGGTTAGTTTTTACTGGTTTGAACTTCGGACATTTTTCATAAATAATCAAAGTCGTCAACTGTTACAAATTAAAAATATCGTGTGTTTTCAACATCTACAACATAACTAAGCTGGAAAAGTGTTTCGGCTTTATGCCTAAAGGAATAATGTACAATATTTAAATTTTTAATGCGAAATCGCCATAAAGACGATTGTTCTTCTGGTATGGAAGAATACTGCCCTCAGGTTTTTTCTTCGGTGGTGTTGAGGTGTCCTCACCACGAGCGTCTGATACGAGACCGCGTTTACACCGCGGACTGAAGGTCGAGGGGTTTCGGACCGAACTGAACTAATGCAGATCTCTATGAACAGGAGAGAGGAGGAAAAAAGTGGCAAGGAACGTACGAATTCCATTGTGTAGCTGCGGTCCGCAGACTGTTCCTAGCAGACCGAAAGGTATGGGGGATCGTGAACAGAGGTCCAAGAGGACTGTTCGTAGGACAGGGAGCAGGCAGATAGACACAGGCAGCTACCAGCCGAAAACACAAGCTGGAAGGGAAGGCGGACAGGAACTGTCTGTTCCGGAGAACAGGAGAGCGACTGAAGATAGCAGGAGCAGTAGGCAGCACGTCCGTTATGGTGAAGGTCTTGAAAGAGAGCCCAAACGGTGCCCGATGATTCGGTTCGAAAGCAAAGAGGCTGTGCAGCCTGAATGCGCAGAGGGTAGCGACGTTGGGCTGAAGATAAGAGCAGGGAACCGTGAATCGGAGGAGGGTGTGCAGTCCTAATGCGCAGAAGGTGGTAACACCAAACAAGGGATAACGACGAACCACGGCCGACTATTCGGGTTGGAGATGTCGCGCAGTGGGTAGCAACGTTGGACAGGGGACACGCATATGGACCTGGAATCATGTAGACAAATGTGACGACGGGATCAGCAGCGGAATGAGACGTTCCATCGACCGAGGAAACAGCTGTTCCATCAAGAGGACAGGTGGACGGCAGGCCGCGGCCCACCAAAGGTTCCAGACCAGGTGTTGGGGCCCAGACCAAGCCCCTCGTCCAAGGATAAACAAGCAAGAAGAGAGTGAACGTGGTCCGCAAAAGGACCGGGCCGGGCCGGGCGCAGGGGTCCGGTTCTGGCCTACGGACGTCCACACGAAAGCGGAATTGAGGCGACGGACTATGTAGCGGCAGACGGAATGGTGGGATATGGACAGAGGCCGAAGGAGACGTTCCGACGATCCAAGGGTGAAAGTGGCAAGGTGCACAGGCCAGGGGAAACCAGTGCAATGGCCCAGTGACAATCCTCTAGGGAACTGGCGGACATAGAGCTGGTCGTGACATTGTCGAGAAGGCAGAACGACAGTGGATCGGTGTCCGCAAAGGGCCCGGGCCGGGTGCAGGTGCCCAGTTCCGGTCTGCTGACGTCCTAACAGAAACGGAATCGAAACGACGCTCCGTGTAGAGGAACCGCAATACCAGCAGCAGACGAAACGGCAACACGTTAAGAACCAAGGTGGATAGAGGTTTCCCAAGGGACCCAGGTCGGACACTGAGGCCCAGTTCCGGCCCACCGGGTGCCAAGCAGCGGCGGAATCGAGAAGGTAGGACAAGGGGACCTGAGCCAAGTCCAAGTGGAGGCCCAAGGCGAGAACTGGCATACTTACCACCATAAGAGAGACACAGCCTGCAGGGGGCAGGCGGATAGTTAAGTGCTGTTCTCATAAAGCAACAGGCGGAACCTTGGTCCCGGCACAGGACACGGCCAGAATCGTTGAAACCAGAAGGAACCGGAACGAGTGGTAGAATGCTAGTTCCGGAACGACGAATGAAGGGACCGGCTAGACAAAGGTTGGCGACCGAATGGTGCGCCGGAACGGCCTGCGACAGATGCACTGGGAAAGCTGAAATTGGCAGAAGACGCCCGAAGTCATGTCGCAGCAGGGAAAGGTAGGAACAGTAGAGGAGTCTGGAACGGCCAAGAGAACTGGCGAATCCATGAGGAACGATGAAATCTTCGGAATCAGGAACGATGCAATCTTCGGAATCGGGAAACAAGGAGAGCTTCAGAAGCAACCACGCACGCGATTGCCGTAAGTAGAAAGATCATTGTGGTCGGCTGCGTTCCACTTATATAGGTGAACCCAGTTCCGGACATGCGCATTAGTTACGAGCATGGCAGGGAAGACAACTTTTGAACTAGGGAAACAGAACTCCAAATGGGAGGAGACTGCTAAAGGTTAAACCAGGTAATGTACATTTTCGTCGGCAATAAAAACCAATTTTGGGCCCATATTTTCAAGATGGAGGTATTAGCTCAACATTCTTCTACACCGTTTATTGGCTGAATCACTGAATTTACAAAAAAAATGAATAGAACATTTTTTGTAGAAAATTTCATGCTCTACCTTTTTGGTCAGAGCATATTTTCACGCCTGAGCAACCGTTACCGAGATATATTGAAAAAAAAACCGATATAACGCGCCATTGACACGGACAGCTGAGGACTTTTAGTATGTTGAAGTTGATATCACTACGAACATCTGTGCCAAAAATCAGCTTATTACGAATTATTCCGAGCATTTGATCTAATTTGACTGGACTAGGATCATACCAAGTCAACACTAAATAGAAGGCAAATAATAATGAAGTTATATTAAGTAAATTGTTGCGATTTCAATAAACCAGTATTTCTTGGGTCATTTTGCAGAGTAAACAGTGATTTATAATACATTCAGGTACAATAATGATTGTCATACGCGCTCTAGCAAATTATTTTTGGTAAATTGGAAATAAGCCATTGGCGAAAATTACACACTAGAAATAATGTAGTACAGTAAGCCACATTTACGCCCTTACGTTTCATTCAAAATGGCGCTCTATAGATTCACTAGACCCAGATTCAAAATGGTGCTCTAGTCGGTCACTAGTTCACTGCCATATCGCTTTTACCGACATGGCCACTTGACCACTGGTAAAAAGATGACTTACTGTCTATTTATTTAATTATGGCCGACACCGTTAATTTAATCCCTTTTCTCCCTCTGCTTCAACTTTCAACAAGCCTTGCCGATTTTCTAATTTTTTTTCCCAACACTGGACACTGTAAAACAGTTATGTGCTCCCCAAATATCACCTTTACTTTGTTGCCGCTCTTGCATCTCTTTTAGTGTATTTTTTAGTAATCGCCATCAAACCTTTCCCATTCTAAATACTAATTTGTTTCTTTTTCTCTTTCGGATGTCGTGTTGAGTTCGTGTTGTAAATCCTTAGTGCATTTCATTATGTTATCATTAAACAGCACTTTACAAGCTTTATTTAGTATTTTTTGGTAGGCGTACAACATAACCCGCGGAAGTGGTAGCATATAATGAGCAGGCATATCTAGCAAGTGACAGAATACAAGTATTAAAAATAAGTTTCTTATTCTGCACATTGAGAATATCTCTAATTTTATAAAGGCTTGGTATTGACTGTCTGATTTTAGTGATAATAATAATACTAAAGCAATATCAGTTTTGTACTTAATTGTGACAAACAACGAATGTCTTTAAATCACACTTCATTGGGTGCCTGGCCTTACAGCGTCTAAATCGATCATTAAGGGGATTTATAATGCGGATTTGAAAGAGCAGTCTGTGTTAAAAGTACAATTAAAAAAAAAACTACTCGGTTTTATGAAATCTAAAGAATTCTACTAAACAATTAACTTCTTTCATCAATGACTAGTTTCTACGAGATGACCATCATTTTACAATTTAATAAACAGGCATTTCACCTTAAGTCCCACACTTAGTTCTGATTTGTGAATCACACGATTTAAGACGTACCTCATCAAAAACAATAGGAACTCGGTGGTCACTGAAATAACAATATCACTTCCTTTTACAGGACTGTATGCAGAGGAGCGAAATGCAGACTGGATGAAGAAACTAAGAAAGCTAGTGTGCCCTCACTGCAAGTACATCACAAAAATAAGGAAGAGCCTGAAAGTTAGAGGGAATCTTACTTTATGCCTTGTCCCCTTCTTTCTCCAACGACTACTTGAACTACATATTTATATCTCTTGAAAGTAGCTAATTCTGAAATAAAAATATGTAAAGTGGTAATGTTTAGTAAAACCTAATCCCATCTAACTGAACGTACAGCACGAAATTAGGAAAATTCCAGCAACTGGTGTTTACTGTGGCGAAAGTGAAACGGATTGAGGCCGTTTTAAAAACACCACACACAAATTGAACAAACGTCCACTTGAATTTTGGTTAGAAATTCAGTCAAGGAAGTTAGACAACCCCGTCATAATAATTCCAACTGACCTTGACTAAATTCAAGTAGACGTATGTTCAATTGTGTGTGGTATAGTGTAGTATTTTCAAACCAGTCTCAATAGAAAATTCCATTAAATCGTATCAAAGAAAAATCTAATGTTGGGCAACACCAATACAGGCAAGGCAGAATCGCAATACTAGACGATACAGTTAAAGGTGCTTGCTTACCCATTGGTTGCATATCGAGGGATTGCCAAGGATCAACACAACCGGGTTGCGGTATATTTCAACTTTTATTCACAATAAAAGCTCTCCATTCTGGACAACACTTTTGGTCGGGCGAACGTAATGACCAGGCCACCTGGCTTTATCACATCTATTATCACACACTGTGTCAGCCATCAACACACGTAAACGAGTGGTGGCTGTAGTGTCGTGTCTTTAGAATCAAACGCCTTGATGGTTGATCAAGCTACGTGGTTTATTTACCCCCGCTCTCGCTACAAGTTCATGCCACGCCCTACATTGTGTTGCCCTCTGGTGGCAGCACCCAACATCAACACAACCATCACTTCATACTCCCAACCGGCGTAGTAACCTGTGCGAAAGGTATGAGCTATGCTATTGAATTAATGGGCTGGCAAGGTTATACAGGGTGATTCAGAATGGATGGACCAGTGCCCACCGTTTCTCCCCCCATGTACACGATCGAAATGACTTTACGTGTGGATGTATACTATGGTGAGGTGAAGGAAAGGGTTGGAAAGGTTTACTGCATGTTAAAGATCAAGACTACCACTCGCCGGTCGCCATATGGTGATTTAACTTTTATGTTCTGGAGATAATATAATGTTTGTCTAGTCAACAGAACTCCGATGCGTGTCGTGTAAATTTATTGTCAAGAAATGTAGTTTTAATTTCAAAGTTCCCTTTCGTACTTCACTGACTCTCTCGTGCAAATCAATTGTAAAGAAACAAAAGAAGAAACATTAATTTCCGTCATTCCGTTCTAGTTTCAAAGGTTGCCCTGAAGCGAAGTGAGAGAGCCTCCCGGGAAATTGGGAGTCGACCATTACTAAACAGTAGGGGAGTTAAGCCGCTGACCACTCACTTCTCCCTGCAGAGCTCCCGCTACGAAAGCAAACATAATCTGCGTGCGTTTACGAAACGTTTGGCTTCTGTCGCTTCACAATGAATTCGAGCAAATGTCGGGGTGGCCGAAAACGAATACTGCAGTCACCAAGTGATAGTAACTTATAAAGATTTCTGCTTTTTTCAATGTAAAATCCACTGATAAACAAGTGGATGCTCCAACTTGACCTGCTTGTGGAGAAACAAGGTACGTTTTCGTCATTTGTAGCAAGCACGTGGCTTGCGTTTTGCGCTATTTTCATTATTACTTTTTGACATCTGAAATTCATTGTTATGCCCACTTTATTTATTAGTTCTTTTAAATCATTTCTGGGATGCGGTTTTCACATTAGTTTGCGTAGACAAGCTGCGGTACGGCTTAACGATATTTAATTTTTTTATTTTTATTTCGTTGTTCTAATAGTTCTGAAACAATCGAGGTTATCGAGAAAATTGATTCCGGGCATGCAACGTCGGCAAATGATGACAACAATGAATCCGATGAACGTTTTGTTGCTGTAAACAGCCAGCTGGAGCCGAATGAAGCAGTAGCAAGTACTAGGCCTATAAGTAAAAAAGCAACAGAACGATCCTAAGAGCGTCATTTACGCGAAGACTGGAAAACAGTAAAAGGAGATAAAGAAGCAACAGAGGATCGATTAAAAAATTTAGTCTTGGATGATAAACATCCTAGTGGGATGTGGTGCCGCCAAGCTTGTACTAAATGGTGCCCACAAATGGGAAAAAAATACAAGTTTTGTAAAGTTTTGTAAACTGTAAAGATTTGGAACCACCTCAACGAAAAAAAAGAATCCGTGGATGCCCATTTTCGCAGTAAATCTCATGGTATATCTTGTGCGAAAGAAAGGAGTGCATCGGACGGACTGATTAATACACCCCTTGTCAGACGTCTTACGTCAATTAATGAAGCAACATACTCCAAAATGAAGAAATTGTTTCATATTGTATTTGCGTTTGCATTACAGGATAGGCCATCAAGTGGATTTTCGTTTGAATGCGAATTGAAAAAACTGAATGGCGTTTCGTTAGGGAAACCTAGCAAAACGCATTTTCCTTTAATGTGTTGCTTTCATATATTAGTAATGCTCAATGTAAACAGTTGCGTGAGTGTATAAACAAATCTACATATGTGTAAGTTTAATGACACATGGCACAACAAGTAAACAACACTGCGAGTATGAAGGAATACTAGTTCGTTACGTTTGTCAATGTGAATCTGAACTCAAAATAAAAGTAGAGTTTTTGGGTTTGGGTGAAATATGAAGATTCTCCCAGAGACCTTCTTCTCGCCAGGAGAATCTAAGTTCTCTGAGTCGAATCCGACGAAACTGTGTTACAGTGTGGGATACCCTTCTTTGTCCGCGGCACGTTTTAACCTACTCATTTGCATCTAATTTTAAGTAATTAATGCAAAAATTACATCACTTCCGGTTATCCCCTCGCTGCCTGTCTCCCCTATTACCATCACTGTCGTTTTTTGCGGCTGGCCCACTTGCCAGCGCCAGGGAGGCGGGCGGGCAGTAACTGTAACACAGTTTCGTCGGATTCGACTCAGAGAACTTAGATTCTCCTGGCGAGAACAAGTTCTCTGGGAGAATCTTCATTTCTCCATCGCAGAATCCTGAGTTACAGTGTGCGATAGATTAGTTAGATGTGGCGCTGCCAGCCTTACCTGTTTACCGTATCTGGTTCTTAGCTTGCAGACGTAGTAGCAGGGTCGCCGCCAGGCTCGGAAGCATCTCCCTTCTGTAGTGGGTATCGAACACCGATACTGAGGACCAGTTCGCTAATGCCATGATTTGGGATGCCGAAGCGCCACAGGAAGCAGCAGTCGTAGCCACTGCCACTCTCACGGAGTGAGCTCGGAACTGTGCAGTGTCTATCCCGGAGTCGTGCAACACCTGACAAAGCCACCTTGCCACAGACTTTGTACCCACAGGCTTGTGCGGCCGCACATACGACAAAAGAAGCCGCGTTGGCCTCGCACCTGCAGCCACGGCTAGCCGATGCCGCAGGGGGAGGGGGAGTCGTACGTCTGATGTAAGATGCCACGTAACGTATGGCATCCAGTGACCTTTCCGGGTTCTTCTGCAGGCGGAGAACTAAAAATGGTACACCACTGCCGTCTTGTGGTCCCGCACGACAAAAACGGTTTCCTCTGCCGAAAAATCACACCAGTCCAAATTAAGTGTAGCCAGTTCGCTCGCCCGATTACCCGCACAAATTGCTAACAACATCACAACCTTGTATGTCAACTGACGTAGTGATAAGTCTTTCGGTGGGTGCAAAGTCCGCAGAAACGCAGCGACCATCCGCAAGTCCCAAATCTCCACATACCTCAGTGTCGGCGGCCGCTTCCGGAACAGTCCCCGCTTCATCAGAGGGTGCTGTGTCACAATCCCGGTCTTGCCCGGCAGCTGAAACTTAGCGATCAACGACAAATTTCCTACTATGCTACGATATTGCAAATCCGCACTGAAAAATTTCCGACGAGAAATTTATGCACGTGGTGACCGACGCCACCCACGGGTTGCAGCCTTGCTGCTGACACCACTGCTCCCACCTCTTCCATTTACAAGAATACACTCGCCTCGTCCCAAGCGCAATATCCGCTACAATTATGTCCCTTGCCAACCTGGACAAACTTAAGTCTGGGCCACGGACTGTCTGGTCCGGCCTCACACAACACAAAGTTTCACTATTCGCCGTCTGCGAAGGCAGGCACAGCCCAGTGGTCCTACCACCCGGAAACACTTGAACCTGACCATCGTCCTGACCATCCCAGGTCCTCTCAAAAAATCCAAAATCATAAGAACGCCCCAACCTGCGTTGCGGGGAGGGGGGGGGGGGGGGGGGCCCCCCCCTAAATAACCCCCCCTCCCCCCCCCCCCCGGGCCCCCCCCCCCCCAGGGGGCCCCCCCCCAAAGCCCCCCCCCCCCCCCCCCCGACGACTGGTGCTCGGGAAACCTCGTCTTGGGTGCGTTGCTGCTCTCAACGTCACTGCCGACTCAGATTGGGCACGCTTGATCACGTCCGCTAACGGCACACTAAACAACCCACTCATTGTAGGCGGGAAGGTGACTAAATCCGGGCGAATATCTTCCGAAAAGGCGTACTGGAGCCGGTCTCTCCGCACCTCATCGCCTGGATCTGCATCGTCGCCGCACCGACCACCGTCTGTGACAGTTGGGCCTGCCATGTGTTCGAATAATCCACCGGCTTCATGCCGCACAGTTGTAGCGATTTAAGCAGCGGTAGCAACGCCCCAAACATACTTGCTTCAACTGATACAAAGGCACCATCTATGGTTGCGAGGAGCGGATATTTTTCGTGCAAGCGCAGCAACAACGGCGTGAGTGGCGGAGAAAATTCCCTCTGCACTTCGCTTTCCACAAGATACCTATCTGAAATAACAGTGCGCTCCCCTGGAGTCAACTTTACGCTTTTATTCTTATTCTACCAAACCAGCACCGGCTTTTCCAAAGTCCACACTGGAATTTTCGATGTAACTGCCTCCGAAACGTCGATTGTCTCTTCGACTAAGCCAACACCGGCCCCACCACCACACTCGTTCCGAACATCGCTCAAAATTTCTCGCTCATCCAAAGTTAATACAGAATCCTCAAAACCCCAGTTTAATTTCTCCTCGCCAGCCCAGGCGTCAATATTTCGAATCATTTCCCTACGGCACGGCCATTCCGCCGCCCGCTTTACTCCCTGGGACGCAGCCCGTGAGTCATCCACCACACCAGTATTCAACCACACATCATCACTCGTACTCGTTTCTCGCATTCTACCACTTTCTCTCACCTGTGCCAAAGCCAACTGCATTTCACGGCCCATTAAAGCTGGTAGTGCATTCATCGATTCCACCAAACTGGCCCCACGGAATAGCAGACGCACACGGCGGCCGAGCAACCACCGACTTCGCGGCGCCGCCATCTTTGTTCTCCTCCGAAGTAGTAGGCTTACCGACAACTTGACGATCCATCTTTTTCCCATCCGCACCTAAATCCTCCGGGTAATCCATACGTATCGTCTTTTGCACCTTGTCTTTTGGCATCCTATCGCAAGCTTGGCCCATAAACTGTGAAACTTCACTACAAAAACGAACGACAGCTCACGTTTTTCACGGGCGCAACACACTTACACGTCCGACCGTGTCGCGGCAAAAAAGGACAGTGATGGTAATAGGGGAGACAGGCAGCGAGGGGACAACTGGAAGTGTGACGTAATTTTTGCATTAATTAGGTAAAATTAGATGCAAATGAGTAAGTTAAAACGTGCCGCGGACAAGGAAGGGTATCCCACACTGTAACAGTGAGGAGGATTCTGCGATGGAGAAAGAAGACGCTGATGCGCAGGGCCTGCATAAAACCATAAGTGCTTGCATTAACAAATTGGGTGTTCAAAATTGGGAAGACAAGTTAATTTGTTGTACTGTAGATGGAGCCTCTGCAAATCTTGGGAAACACAAAGGACTTGTCAGGCTTCTACAATCTACTGTTAATGTCCATGCTACAATCATTTGCTTGACTTAGCAGTAAAGGAGAGTTTACGAGACAGTGATTCATGTGGAAGGGTCATCACTGTAGTTAAAGGAATTGCCACCATGTACCACAGTTCACCTAAGTTACAGCGAGAATTTGACAAATTAGCAGACATGTTAGAAGTTAAAAACACCATCACGTTCAAACAAGTTTGTGAAACTCGCTGGGTAGATTCCCTTGATATTGCACTGAAGCACTTTATACGGAACTACGAGGTTCTTGTTACACATCTGGAGAGTGTAGTTTCATCTGAAACTAAGCACAAGGGACAACTTAAAGCCTGTGCCAAAGGCTATTTAAATGAGTTAGAGCTTGGGCTTTCTTTCCTTTCTTTATAGATTTAGTGATGTAATTGCACTCCTTGCTGCCTGTTCTAGAAAGCTTGAGTTCACCAATATAACCATTACTGATGCTTCAAGGTATGTGAAGAAACTGGAACTAGATTTGTTCGATTTCAAAAAAGGAGGGGAAGTGTTAAAGACTTTTAAACTAAGCTTGCAGGAAAGTAATGATACTACCATCACAAACTACAAGGGCCACGAGTTACAGGACACCACCACAAAGGGACGGCGAGGTACCGCACAGTGTGCACAAATTTGTGAAAAAGATGTGGCATGTATTGCTGACAGCATGAGAGTGAACATAAAAGAGGTTCAAATCTACACATTCTTCCGTGATTGTTCGCTGTTGCAGCGTACTAGATAACACTGTTCCCAGCTACTGCTGATGCACTTCAGGAGCTGGAAATAATGAAATTACAGAAGTGTGTGATTTGTTAGGCTTGAATGCTGAGAGAGGTTTAGAGGAGTGGAAGCACATCAAAACCCTTCTGAAATCATCTAGGAAGGAATGCCTCAATTTGCTTGCTTTCCTAAAAAACTCTGCACTGAAAGTTGGAAAAACTACAAGTGATGAACAGTGTTGTCGTGGCACTGTTAACCATTCCTCCTTCCACTGCGCATGTGGAACGCTTGTGGAGTTCCATGAAAAACACTCTGGGAGAAAGAAGTTTACGGATGGAATCGCCAACTTTGGAAAACCGTTTAAGAATAAAATGTTGTGGAATTTCTCTAGAGAAGTTCATTCCAAAAGAAGTATTGAAACTTGGTGGGAGGATTCCATCCGGCCACGTCGCCCTAATTTCAAAGATAATTAGTTTCTTGTATTACTTATCAGTGACTTATGTAGGTAAGAAAATGATAATATACCAATACTGTTAAAGGTAGGCTACGCTTAATACCAAAACTGATACTGTGTGCATTAAATATTACATTTTCTCCCCAATGCATTTATTTTTATCCTCTTCTATATTCAATTGAGAAAACCTTGTGCAGTGTTTAACTTTGAAACATGTTACTATTAGGCTATTGAAGAAAATATGCGGGTTTGAAACTGCGCATTTTGTTAAATTCCTATCTTCACTATATTCAAAAAAGTTCTGGCGAGTAGGCATTAAAAACTGGCGAGTAGTTAATGGTAGCCTACCAGCCAGTGGCGACTAAGCAAATTTTTTAATCTTGACCTATACTGCATGTGAGGAAGGAAGTGAACATGCAACACTCATTTGGACAAATACTCTCCGTCCTCCAATACATGCTTGACATGACTGATAATATAATGAATCATCTTAACCAATACCCTTTGCTTTAAATAAAAAAAAACATTGCCTAAAACCATTAATCTGTCTCGCCCTTCCCCACTCAAGGACACACTTACAGAGCTCTCCCCCCCCCCCCTCTCAAATGCATGCATGAACGTATGCATGCTTCAGGAAACCACTTTCCAATTTTGTGGAAAACGCACCACACATTTGTGCCTACGTAAGAAAACCTCTTTGAACTCTCATCCCGTATTGGTACGGCGCTTTCTCTGCTAGACATCCTGCAGACATGCAGTGAAGCTATTAAGACTAACCTTTTTGAAGGATAACTCCTACCCTAATGGTCTGATTTTCATTCTGTTTTTTGCTTTAGTGTTGGCTCACAGTTCTCTACAACTTTCCAATTTACACTGGTAGCATATGAAGTACGATGTAGAAGTTAGTGTCGTGATGACCTTGAATGGATGGGGCAAGGTCAGCCATGATCACGTGCAGATCATAGTACACGTCCACGTAATGTCATTTCGATCGTGCACATGGGGGAGAAACGGTGGGCACTGGTCCATATCCTTTCTGAATCACCCTGCATACCAAGGAGGTCGGTAGAAGTGAAAGGCAAAGCGCGGAAGGACGAGGGAACAAGGCTTGCGTGGTTGGCTGAGGGCCAGGGGAACAATAGGGGCTGGGAGGAGCGTGGTTGCTGTGGTAACTGTCACTCAGGGGAGGCTGTGAGGGAAAATGCGGACGGACAAGGGAGCTATGCCCTCTTGATTGGAGAGGGGATTTGAAACATTGGAATCCTGCTTTCTGAGTGGCTGAAGGCCTAGAGAACAATGGAGATGCACCTGGAGCAAAGGAATCGGAAGCCAGTTGGAGGGAGGCAGGCAAACGTTGGTTTAAGGAAAAGGCTTCTTTGGCTGTCGAAGCAGGCGTACGGCGTGAGTGTAGAACATGGCCTAATCAATCTTGTCTTGTGGAGTGCTCAAATGAAGGATAAAACGAAGGATGGAAAACGACGGATCATTCAGTGGTTGGCCGGAAAACTTGCGACGACGTTCGGCAAGATTATGGGCGGTGGTTGCGAGAGTTGGCTTGGGAAATTTTCGTTGAGTGGAAGGAGTGCGACGGCAGTTCTGTCGGCAAAGCGTCGCTGGTTGCATGGAAGCATCCTGTCTTTCTTTGAAGGCGAAGTATCATCTTGTCTTCGGGCGGAGGCTGTGAACAAAGGATCTTCTTTCAGGCGAAGGATGGCATCTTCAAAACGAAGGATCTTTCAAGCAAAGAATGGCATCTTCAGAAAGAAGGATCTTTCAAACGAATGATGGCATCTTGAAACGAAGAAAGCGAAGGATCTCTCGGCAAAGGATGGAGTCTTCAAAGAAGGATCTTTCCAGAGAAGGATGGCGTCTTCAAAACGAAGAAAATGAAGGATCTTTCGACGAAGGATGGAGTCTTGAGGATGAGCGGGTAACAGCGGCGATGTGATCTGGCCAAAGGCTGGAGGAAAAGAGATAGCTGGCTAACACCGTAACACAATTTATGGAGGGGCTGCACGTGCTGGCATGGCGCATGCACAGATGGGTCACTGAGTTGGGCAGATCTTATGAGTTTACATCCTCCAGAATAACAGAGCATCCAGGAACTGAATGCAGAAATTTACAGGTAGTGGGTATTTCATGCAACGGCACATAGAAACGGTGAATCTTTCGGTTAGAAAAAGAAAATGCCCTGTCTTAGTCGGGCAGACAAGTGCATGTGTGACAACATGTACCCTCTAAAAACAGCCCGTAGTCAGGTGACGAAGCTAGTCTTCAGAGACAGTGATTCCACGGCGACGGCAAAATTAATATATTTCAAGTCAAGTTGTAAACAAAAGGGTAAACAAAAAGAACATTTTACCGCCGGCTACAAAAGGTTTCTTTTTGCCTAAAACATATTTAACCTGATAATTTTAGCATTACATTCCTCGAATGTGATGTTCCCCTGGAGGTTTCTTCCGGTGCACGGACGCCTGCTTGCATATCCCACTGCACATGCGCCACGCAGTCCTCCCTTATAAAAGCGAGAGCTTGGACGCTTCCGGCATTTATTTTCCTCTCAATGTGTCAGGTGGTGACTCGAGAGGGGAGGTAGGGCGGGAATTAGATTAAGTATGTGTTAGGCAAAAAGAAACCATTTTTAGCCGGCCTGACTGGGGGCCGGCAAAATGTTCTTTCTTTATTGCCAAAACATCTTAACCTGATAATTTTAGCATTATCAGGAGACCTCGTCAGAGTTGGTGGCGGGCACCGCCTTGACGGGCGCCCCGGGATGCAAGCAGGCTGTCCCCCAAAAAGTTGAAAACTTCGCACTTTGTTCAGAACAGGTGATGAGCCATGAAGTTTGATCACTTGCCCTCTTCTCCGGTTGGCATGCTTCCATCGTGAATGGTTAGATTCCATCGTGGTTGTCTTGCTTCTACTTCGTTCTGAGTGCTTAAGGGGGATTGACTACTGTACAGGCTGCAAAAGAGGGTCCCAGCCGGTGTAGTCCGTCTACATTCACGACATTTGCGTCAGGTTATGTGAGGTGGATGTCGATGGATTCCCTCAAGATGCTGGTGTGAAGATTTCTTTGGTCGGAAGGTTTTGTTGTGGGTTATGATGTAGACAATGTCCCGAATGTTATAAGTTACCATGAGGGTCAATTAATTCTTTTGTGTGGTTCCATTACGTTAGATTGCGAGTCAGTGAGGAGAAGAAGTTGGTATGTTTCTTCTCGTCAGTCTTTTTTTTTTTTTTAGGAGTTGGACAATGGAAGGACCCGGTGGTTGTTATACGATTAGAAGTCAGACATTCCTACTCAGCCGAGCGGAGTGAGCAGAGTTGTGGTGGACTTCGAAAAGTTCGAAGAAAACCCTGTGTTGGTTTAAGTAGGGGCGTTGGGTTTCCCTCGGAACCAAATGGCCGAAGGGATTGGATGAGTGAAGGGCACCGTCGGCCGAAGGGCTGGTCCTGGTTTGTGGCAGACCATGATTGCATCTTTCCGGAGGAGCTTCGAGACTTTGGAGTTCGGACGAATGGGCTTGAGTGAATGGAGGAGAGAGCTTTCACAGGGAAAAGGATGTTAGCGGCGGTTGAAGCAAGAGTGTCGGCCGACAGCCGTGGATAGAATTTCCGTGTTGAGTTTCTGTCAAGATGGGAAGAAGAGGCGAAGTCTTGCGCCGACTGGAAGGTAGGAGAGACGGGAGGCGTCGTGGTTTCAATGAAAGGAGCTCCTGCCCCCTGGTGACGAGTGGCGGCTGCGGCGGTCAGGAGTTGCGGCTCGGTCCTGCTGGTTGCGTTGGCCGGAGCGGAGCGAGGGGGATCGGATCGAAAGGGCTGTTGGTTTCTCGGCTAAAAGTAGGAGTTAACTTATTAAATTATATGAATACACTTAAATCACCTTCAAAAATGTTTCTACAACAGTTCACTTAAATTTTCGAGGAAGAAAACACCGTTCCTCTTCTTCAGAAGACCACACCAAACAGAGAAAGTTCGTTCGATGTGCGCTTACTCCATGTTGTAATTTAAATCTTCGCGCACGTGCTGCCGACCATTGATCTCTAAGTTATTCACTAGAGGGCCGCTCGACGACTGCAGTCAAAATCCACTTCGTGTCTAGTTTGGCAATTAGAGGCAATGGGACAAGTTCTTCAATTAGGTCGTGGGAAGGGCCTGTAAGGTTCATGAGAGGCACTCGTCGACGAGAAAATCTTTTAACTGCGAGGGATTCAAGTGCCCGGAGGTGTGCTTCTTGTTTGGTGTTGGAGTGGAGGAGCACTGACGCCTGGTCCCAAGCAATATTGTGGTTTGTCTTGTGATGATGTTGGGCAATCCCATTCAATTTTTCTCCTCGTCGGGTGTCTCCCATGTGCTCCTTGAGTCGTAATTCCAGAAGGAGTTTCGTTTCTCCGATGTAAGTGGCATTACAGTCCAGGCACGGCACCTGACAGACCACTTTTTGGAGATTGCGCACATCAGGTGGTGGTAAGCACAAAACAGGCCTATCAGCCGGCAGCACAGTGGTGGGGGGGGGGGAAGGCGGTGAAGCAGCAAAACAGCAGGTATGGAGCGCAGCAACTTTTTGATATTGGGAGGATAACGATGCCTGCACCGGACTCCATTTATGGCGAGGATGCTGTGGATGGAATCACTCACACCGGGAAGGCAGGTAATGCATTCGACAGGAGAACCATCCTCGACTTTGTGAGATGTGTCAGCATCTACCCTTCGTTGTTGAATCCTCGCTTTGGCTCGGCCCCATGCAGCCTTGGTCATGCTGTTGATCCACCTCGCACGAAATCCTCGTTCAAGGAAAGTGGTCTTGGCGTCACGCAGGAAGACTTCGGCTACGTGGAAGGAAGAAGAGTGTTCAATGATGCGAGTTAGCTCATTCTTCAGCAGAGCTTTGAGGAGGGGTCTCGGGTGGGCAGACTTAAAGTTAATCCCTATACCAGTGTGGGAAGGCTTGGAGAAAGGGGAGAAGCTGACGGCACCTTTCTCATTAGTGAACATAATTTAATATGTCTGAATATTATCACTGTCAACGCCGTTTACCGGTTTTTGCATTTAGGAGTTAGCTTTCGGACGGTGACAAGCTGGGAAGAAGAGGCGAGGAATTGCGCCGGCTGGAAGGCAGGAGAGGAGCTGCGGCGGTCAGGAGTTGCGGTTCGCTCCTGCTGGTTGTGTTGGCCGGAGCGGGAGCGAGGGGGATCGGGCCAATTTATCGGCTGAAAGTAGGAGTTAACTTTCGGACGGATTGGCGGCGCTGTGGCCGCAGCTTTGTTCCAGTCGTCTGGCAAAGGGCGGGAGGTTTGATTGCCTGTTCTTCTGAAAGGAGTGGTTTGATTTTGATGTCCAAGAGCGGGGCAAGAGATGGGATGAGGCTTCGGAAGAAGATGTCCGACTCGTGGGTGGGTTGGTTGCGGGGACGGTGCCGTGTGGAGACGTTCAAGTTGTTGGCGGACGAAAGGGCAATTTCCCAAAGGAGGAGGGTGTTGTTAAATCGGGCCCTGGTTGCCCAATTCAGAGAAAGATTGGTTGCAAAGCTTGCTTTCAGAAAAAGTTACGAAAAAGGGATGAAAGGTTCCGCATATCTTCTGGGCTCACGTCCGCAGAAAAAAATAAAATTTTCATTAGGCCTTGACTGTTGTGTTGAGGACGTCTGCTTGTGAGGTGGCTCGGAGGCTCAGCCGAAGGCATTTGTCGTTTTCGTAGAGAGCGAAAATCGGAACGGCAGCTTTCATCGGAATGGAGAGAGTGGTGCTGAAATCCATCTTGACCTCACTACAGAGGAATTCGCATTCGGTGTAAGTGTCAAAGTTGTGTGGGTAGGTTGCGCCATCTCCAAGTGGACGAAAGAAGCTGTTCACATGGCCGGGGCGTGGGGCTGGTGGCTCCTTGTCGAGGATGAGGGGGTCTCCTTTGCCGAGGAGGGAGCTTTCATTCCTGAGAAGACACGTAAGTAAGGTTGTGGGTTGGCCGAGAAAATTGTGTGGTTTGGAGATCTTGACCCAGAGGGCGAAGCCAAATCCGGTTTTCAGGCCTCGATTAATAACGGGAGCGTCAGCAGACTGCAAGGTTTCTATAAGAAGCAGACTGGAACCGTCTCTTCGACGGTTTTTTAATAGTGCTGTGAGCGGTAGAATCGGATCGACAGCCGAGTCGTCCGGAAAATGGATCCGTCTGCCGGCCGAAAGTGGAGCGGGCGAAAGGAGCGCTTGCGGTGCCGGAGGGGTCGGTAGTGAAACTCCTTCATGTCTCGGAGGAGAGGTGGCCTTACGTTTTTTGAAGGCACTAGGAGGAGAAGAAGCACTACGTTTGGTTCCTTCGTAGCAGCAAGACGAGGCGACCCCGTTTTGAGCGCGGGCGTAACGGGCAGACGACGTACGCCTTGGTGAATGCGTCGGGATTTTATGCATCTTTCGGACGGTGTCCTGGATGATGTGTTGAGCTTCACTGCAGGTGACAGGCGTAGGCGGCCCAAGGGTATAGGGAGCCACGGCTTTCCCGTATGTCGAGCATCGATGGGGTGGGTTATTGAAGGCGTTGTCGGCCAAAGGATGGTGGACCAAAGGAGCCGAAAGCAGGAGAGGTCCGGCCGAAAGGCGACGTGTTCAGTCCTGTTGATGAACTCGATGGGAGGCCATGGTTCCAACCAAAGGGCAGGGGTGAAACACCAGACTGGACTAACGGAAGGTGGAGCGGTCCCGGGAACAACGGGAAGGGGCCCACAATGTTTTCGGACGAAAGAGAAGAAGCGGCAGAGATGAGCGGCCGCCCGGCCGGCAGCTTAACACCAAGAGATGGCAGGCTCACGTAGTTGTCATTCGTATAGGGAGTACCGTGAATGCGCATGCGCGGTTGGATTACTGAGGCGGCCGTCCAGTAGCTTCTTTGAGGCTGTTATGTTAGGTTGATAGGTGTTAGATTTTTCGCAGTGAAAAAAACGATTTGTTTGGATGAGACGAACATCAGTGTGGACGGCCATTGTTGTCTTGTTTTACATGAGGCTTGAATCCAGTCACGGTCGTTTTGACTTGTTTCTTCCCCCAAAACGTGGTTTCAGCCACGCATGAGACGAGCACCAGTGTGAGCAGGAACTGTTGTCTTGATTTCCACTCGGGACGAGGGTTGGTCATTGACGGGACAGGCAGCAAGCGATGTCAATGGCTTCTGGCGTGAAACTTACCACAAAACGTGAGTATGATCACGAATGAGGCAGGCATCAGTGTGAACGGCAACTGTAGACTTGATTTTCGTTCGAAACGTGGAGTCAGCCACGGTCGAACTAGAAGCAAGAGATCGAGACGACTTCCGACCTGACTTTTCACTCAGAACGTGGTTTTTTTTTTTTTTAGCCACGCTGAGACGAGCAGCCTCTTGTACGGTAACTGGTGACTTGAATTTCGCCTGAGATGTGGGATCAGCCATGGACAAGACAAGAAGTAGGAAATGCAGATGGCTTCCAACTTGACTCTTCACTCAAAGTGTGGGTTTTAAGCCACGAATGAGACGAGCAGCAGTGTGGGCAGCAACTGATGTCTTGATTTTCGCTTGAGACGTGGGGTCAGCCATGGTCGAGACAAGCAGGAAGAGGTGCAAACGGCTTCCGTCTTGGTTCACTCAAAGCGTGGGCCCTGGCCACGAATGAGACGAGCAGCAGTGGACAGCAACTGTTGTCTTGGTTTTCGCTCGAGACGTGGGGTCAACCACGGTCGAGACAAGCAGCAAGGGGTGCAAACGGCTTCCGTCTTGGTTCGCTCAAAACGTGGGTTCTAGCCACGAGTGAGACGAGCAGCAGTAGACAGCAACAGACGACTTGATTTTCACTCGAGACGTGGGGTCAACCACGGTCGAGACAAGCAATAATAGGTGCAAATGGCTTCCGTCTTGGTTCACTCAAAACGTGGGTTTTAGCCACGAGTGAGACGAGCAGCAGTAGACAGCAGCAGGTGACTTGATTTCCACTCGAGACGTGGGGGTCAGCCACGGTCGAGACAAGCAGCAAGAGGTGTAGACGGCTTCCGTCTTGGTTTTTCACTCAAAACGTGGAATTTAGCCACGAGTGAGACGAGCAGCGTCGACAGCAACTGTTGAGAAGTGTAGACGGCTTCTAACTTGGTTCTTCACTCAAAACGTGGGGTTTAGCCCCAAATGAGACGAGCGAGAGAACAGACAGAACAACACTGGAGACAAATTGGTTGCGACAAGCTGTGGAGAACAGGAGCAGTCTTGGCTCTTCACTCGAATGAGGCCTCGGGTCTTGACCCAGTTGGTCGAAACTTGATCGAGATGACATCGTATAAACCGGCTAGGTAGCAAATACAATCGTTGTCGGAAACAATCGAAACCGAAACGAGTGTAAGATGGCTCGCCTGCAACACAGTACATCCGGGAATCTGGTGCGGGACATAGCCGAAAGAGCTAAAGCTCGGTCGAGGCGTGCCGGAGGGTGAAGGCCGGTAGGGCGGGGGTGATTCCGTCCGAAAGCCAAGAGCCGAAGGGAAGCCGTAGGTGCTGATGTAGTTAGCCGGAACGGCGATGAAGGTCGGAGAAGGTTGACGTGCGACACGGGGCGAAAGCAATCACAAACCGGCTGAAAGGGCTAGCTCCGTCGAGGCGTGTCGGCGGGAAGAGCGGAGGCCGGTAGAGTTCATTTCCGAAAGCCGAAAGTCAAAGAGATGAGCGTCGGAGAAGGTTGGCGTTACAGCTTGGGCTCGGACTTCGGCAGTTGCCGGAGGGAGTATGAAACCGGACGAAAGACGGGGAACAGAGCGACGTGGAGGCGTCAGACAACGCGATCGCTGGAGGAAAATGAATGCCGAAAGCGTCCACGTTCTCGGTTTTATAAGGGAGGACTGCGTCGTGCATGCACAGTGGGATATGCAAGCAGGCGTCCGTGCACCGGAAGAACCTCCAGGGGAACATCACATTCGAGGAATGTAATGCTAAAATTATCAGGTTAAGATGTTTTGGCAATAAAGAAAGGTAAATTTAATATACATTTCAAGTCAAGTTGTAAACAAACGCTTCAACAAACAAAGCCTGATCTGGGAATAGCGCAATTTCCCAGCAACAATAGTCATGCTGTTAGATATATATGCATGAAAAGTTGTGAGGATTCAGGAAACAATATTTCGAGCAAAGCTCAGTTTGAGGAAGAAATTTCCGAAACAGTAGATGTTGATTCGGTACATTAAATATGTGTTAACACACAGTATATGTACCAAGGCAGGAACAATGTAGGCTAGGATCACTGTCGTTCTTGTCATAGCAATTGTCATGTCCAAAAAAAGCAAGGTGGTAATTAAAAGTTAAGCAATTAATGTAATTATGTAAGAGATATGAGCATCAACGCCAGAGCGTTTTCATTATTGTCGGTGTACTTGCAAACAGTAAAATGACGTATAAACTTGATGATTGTTGTAAGTCTTTCAAAAGATGGCGCGTAAACTGCGCTGTCGTTTCCTGTCCCCTGCCGAGCCGAAAGTCTTTCGGGCTGAAACGGTGGTCCTTGTTATGGCAGGTGGTGATTCACAGTCGCTGAGGTCTTATTCCATACTGAGCTATGCGGGCAGGACGCACTTGCTTGGAGCACTCTAATCATTAGAAAACTTTGGAGAGAGTGACGGCTTTTGGGTTGGATACCGAAGGGCGGCCTGCAGCGTCTTGTTTCATGGAGATATTACGAAAGGAGAACTCCGACGTCAAGGAGAGTGCATGTGGTTTCCCAGTAGAGGGTGACGGGAAATGATGATGGTTGAAGTCGTGCTTTTTCTCTATCAATGAGCCTATCGACTTCGCTTTTGTTGAAGGTTGGCCGGCAGCTGCCACTGGCCGAAAAGTAGAGCGGTTGGGTGAGCAACAGGAAGAATGAGAAGAACGAACTAAATGAGCCTAGAAATCAGTACAGACTGCTTGAATTGTCTTACTTGCTTTCGGAGAAAATACTTTCAGTTTCAAATTGGAGCAAGTTTCTTCCATTTGCGAAGATCCATTTGAAGAAAAGGGTTAGTCAGATGCCATTAACGGCAAGTCCATCAGGGACCGGACAAGCATGGGTTGTGTTGACGGCAGTTCCATTCAAACCAATGGGGAGCAAAATCGGTACACGAGTTAGAGAAAAACCATGCACTGAAAGGCTTTCGGCGAAAGAAGGAGCCATCTCGTTGAGGACGCTGATAACGAAGATAACTAGGATGATCATGGAGAGAAAGGCGAGCATCAGGGGATGGCGGATCAACGCGACCCAAGCGCTAGCAGCGAGGGGTCAGCCAGAGAAGGAGCTTTCGGACGCAAATACATGAACCATCGCTGAGATGAAATCATCTTTCGTGCGGGAAAAATTGACGTGCACGTTTAAAGTGTGACAGCTAAAGAAAGAAAGCGCCCATCTTTCTCTGGGGTTTGCGTGCTGGCTGTATTTAGGCTTTTATCGCTAGGGAAAAAGCATTCGAGAACAAGAATGCTAAATTTACAGCTAATGTCTTCGTCGGCAATACAAAAAGTTTTTTCTGACTTCCAAACGCACAGAGGGTATTCCGACTTCGAAGGGATGTCCTCTGGCCCGGCATTCAGTCCATCGCTGAAAATGTTTCTGTTCTTTGGTTAGACATAGTGAAAGGCTGTGGAAATGTGAAAAAGATGTAGGAAATTTTCATGGGAAATTTTGTCCAGGAAGAATTTTATGCATCCCTGGGATTATAATGGTTGCCATAGCCGTACAAAAGATACACGGATTACTAACAAAAACGTCAAGTGTGCCGTAAAAAAGGGGGTTATGTGATTGAAGTTTCACTTTACTTGTTAAAATGTACAATTGAGAAAATTGCATCTGTTTAAGTGCTGTTGTGCTTTACCTATCATATATTTAAAACATAAAGCACAACAGCACTTAAACAGATGCAATTTTCTCAATTGTACATTTGATTATTTCAATTAAAAATCATCCAAATTTTATCCGTGTACATTTTAACAAGTAAAGTGAAACTTCAATCATATAACCCCCTTTTTTACAGCACACTTGGCCTTTTTTGTTAGTAAACATATATTGCATAACACTTCATGGAAATACATCGTGCAGCTCGCTGACATGACTTGCTGCTCTCCATCCAACAAACGTACAACTACTTCTGGCGGGAACAACGCTGCCGCTTACGATATAAACAAAAGACGGACAGGTGTCGTTAAAGATCACAACAAATAAATACCTTTATATCCCCCCCCCCCCCAAAAAAAAAAAAGCAAAATTGTCCTCTGGACAATTGATAGGAGTTCTTAGAATGTTTCACAGCCAAAAAAATCAATTACTAACATTTTTGGTACTGGAGGTCAAGCGACAGAGTTCCTTGCAACAAACCCAATTGCTACGTCTATAACAAATGTGACCTTAAACTATCAATAAAATATTTCTTATCTTAAAACGTATTGGACTATCATATTATTTAACTACATTATACATCCACGCAATCTTGTAATCGCAGAATCAAAGGTAGACTTTGGGCTAAAGTCCAGTAGCCTACCTATGTTTTTTTTTTACAGCTCCACAGCAAAACCTGCAAAATTCTCCAAAACCAATCAAGTTGCAATTACTAACTCACATTCACTTTCCACCAATCTCAGCAACTTGCCGCCCTCGAGTCTCTTTCAGGGCACCAACGAACACAATTCACCGGATAACTCAGAAAACGGGGTTTACTCTTGGTCATTTTCATCATATTACATAACACTTTGTGAAAATGCATCATGCAGCTCGCTGACATGACTTGCTGCTCTCCATGCAACAAACGAACTACAACTACTTCTGGCGGGAACAAGGCTGCCGCTTACGATATAAACAAAAGACGGGCAGGTGTCGTTAAAGATCACAACAAATACCTTCTCAGGATTAACTACCAAAAAAAATTCACGCGAGCAAAGTTTGCATGGTCGGAATCACTCACCAAAATGGCAACTAACAATATAGAATGACACTCAAAAAATTATATCTCGGGAACCATACAACTTACAGACGAATGGTCTGTGGCACCGAGATCATATTTACAAGAGCCACGCAATAACCATTTCTGCAATAATACCGAGAGTAAATATAATTATACAATACGATATGAAAGCACACATTTAAAAAAAAAAACCATCTAGCCTACTATACAGAATGTATTGGGTATCAAAATCTTGGCACTACAGTAATTTAAAGTGCTTGATGTCAACAGTTATTTACCTTGGAGTTTCTCAGTTATGGCTTCTGTTAAAAGCTTGCACAAATCTCCCGTTTCATCTGCATTGTAATTCTTTCCTTCCAGTTCTTCATTCAAAGATTCCTGTATTAACTGTTTAACAACGCTAGGCTGAAATCTATGAAAAAAGAAAATCTTTTTATTTTTTGGAGGTACACTACAAACTGCATGCACGGGGCAGTGCCACATTTTTTGCTATTACCCCTTTTTTTGACTTATTCAATTTGTAATTATTTTATTTATTTAAAGACGATTACAATGCCCAAAAAGAAATTTTTTTTTAAACGTACAAATTCAAAACAAAAAACAAAACAGGTGTAACATGAAAAAACTGAAAGAGAAGCCGACGACGCCCAAAACCAAAGGGCTGCCAAACAGATTACCTGCAAGTCAGAGGTTGTGAGTGATGCCGCTTTACAAGGACAAGGTCACTGTTTGAATTCCCAGCCTATGTCCCAAATCATCATTTCATTCGATGACTATGCATGGGATTAAACGGCCAACGAAGATGTTTTTATTGCACTAGAATCATCTCTACTTTTCTGGCATAGACTCACAAATCCGGAACATCAGGGGCGGACTGGCGGCAACTTGGCCCACCGGCCCGGCAGACGTAAATGACCACTATCCCAAGTTTCACAAAACAAATGACTTTTTTTACTTCATCGAATGATAACCGTTTTCCTTCACACCCCGCCCCCCAACCAACCAACCAATAAAAGAAAAGAATAAATGGTTTCCCACGTGTCCTGAAGCCGTTTTACACATAATTTTGAAGAAAATTATTTATTCGTATTTTGTTCAAAAAGTATTACCGGATGTATGTACAATAGTCGAAATGGTTTATCAGAAGTAGCTCCTATAAATGGTTCTTCAACTTTTCCTTTACATAGCACTAACCCTTTAACGGTCTCATTGCCGTATACAGCTACGACTCAATCGGCAATCGAAAAACAGTCCAAACGCGCGCCCAAGCTATGTAGGAAAGCACAGCCCAGTGTTTAGCGTCGTGGTGAACTCCCGTTTCGCCAAATCTCGTTTCACCCAAAAAAAGCAGATTCACAGTTTTTGCCTCAGGGGCCAGTCCCATTTCGCCAAATCCTTTTTCGCCAAAACGAATTTGTCAACATTTTACGTACACGAAATTTAATAAATTATTTCTATGAAATGGGGCTTTAAAGGGCAAACATTTAACAGAGACAATCAGTGGTACTTTAAATATTGTTTAGAATGCTTGGTCGCCAATATACGTCAATGCCAAGGTTCTCTATTAAGAATAGTTAGTTATACACATGATGGTTACCCTTTCCCAAACGGGAATTCCCGTTTTGAAGAATCCCGTTTCGCAGTCAAAATATTCTTCAAAAAATTAACATTGCTGAAGTTAAAAGGCATGCCTAGTTGGAAGTAATTTCAGATTAGTTGCGGTTTCTGATGTTATGTGTTTAACCCCAGCGAGCGCGGTAGCGCGAGCGAGTCACGTAATTTGAAACAAATTATTCTGCAAAACGGGTGATTGTCTATTAAATGTCTGACCATTATCATGTTATAAATGTTCGTGTTTAAATCAAGGACCGCGGTAGCGGTCCTTATGTAAGCCTCAGCATGAACTTCCATGTTAAACGTCAAACTTTGAACTCCTATAGTCTCGCCCAGAATTGACATAGACCAACGAAATTCGGTATTTGGGGTCGTATCGTAACTATTTCACCACATTACAAATTTTAATGACAACAATCAATCCGTTCGGCATCCACAGCATGGCCATTTCTTGTTGTTGTTGTTGTTGTTGTTGTTGGGACTCTTTGTCCTCACCTGGAGACTGAACCACTGAACCGATTTTCAAGTTCTATAGCTTAAAACGTAGGTCTGGACAAGGCCTAGGGCCTTTCGCCGGCTATTTTAACGTAACTACAATATTCTTGACACGGAAAGCCAAATGGGCTAAAACTTTTGCTCTCACCTAGAGATCGAACCAATGAACCGATTTTCAATTTGTATAGCTTAAAATGTAGGTATTAACACCGACCAGGGCCTTTTGAACCCGATTTTGATGTGACTGTAGTATACTCGTTGGCAGAGCAATTATTATTGCAGAGCACTAGGCAGAAATCATTAATGTTGCTGTTGGGACTCTTTGTCCTCACCTGGAGAGCGAACCACAGAACCGATTTTCAAGTTCTATAGCTTAAAACGTAGGTATGGACAAGGCCTAGGGCCTTTCGCAGGCTATTTTAACGTAACTACAATATTCTTGACACGGAAAGCCAAATGGGCTAAAACTTTTGCTCCCACCTAGATATCGAACCAATGAACCGATTTTCAAGTTCTATAGCTTAAAAACGTAAGTATGGACAAGGCCTAGGGCCTTTCGCATGCTATTTTAATGTAACTACATTATTCTTGACACGGAAAGCCAAATGGGTTAGAACTTTTGCTCTCACCTAGAGATCGAACCAATGAACCAATTTTCAATTTGTACAGCTCAACACGATTTTGATGTTACTGCAGTATTCTTGTCAGCAGAGCAATTATTATTGTAGAGCACTGGGCAGAAATCATTAAGTGGAGTAACAAATTTTTGCAGAAATTTTGCAGAAAACTTAAATTTGGTACACAAGTCTTTCTTAACAGTAAAAATCGAACCAGCCATTGACCCCAATGAAATACCCAAAGTGCCATCAGTGCTCCCGCCCCAGAACCTCCTCGTGATGCCTCCCAGGGGTTTGGGCAACAAATTCTTATAGATCAAGCTAAAAACATGAAATTGGGTGCAAAAGTCACTCTTAGCAGTATAAAACGAATCAGCCATGGAAAAGACTCTTATAACAGTTATTTTAAGGTGATTACAGTGTTCTTTTCTGTGTTATTCCTGCTAAAACAAGAAAAAAAATAAAGGATATTAGTATTAAAAAACGCTTAAGCGTATAAAATACGGATGTAAGCCTTAAAAAACTTAAAGCCC
>JAHWFP010048252.1:0-21075 GCA_023313725.1 Lithobius niger | reverse complement strand
CCCCCCCCCCCCCCCGTACTTTACGGTCCTAAGTTTATGTCGGAGGGCATGGTGGCTTTAGACGCTGGGTGGTGAGAGCCCCAGATGTCAATACAAAAGTGGTGGAAGGTGAGGGCCATCCACATGCCGTAGAAGCAAGAGGTTGGCCGTTGAGTCCATCTTCCCTATGAGGGAGTTGAGGGATGTGAGTGAGTGATTGGCTGACTGGAATAAGGATTGGCCTTGAACGAGAAGGTCGGTCTTTCTCTCTGTTGAGGGGGTTACAATGCATCCTGGAGGTTGAATTCCACTCCGAGGAAGGTGAATAGTTGGGTGGGGACGAGCCTTGATCTTTTCCAGTTGATGCCGAACCCCAGGCTGTGTAGGAGGTCGATGGCGAACCTTCTGTTGTGAAACAGTTGTTGAAGAGCCAATCGTGGAGGAACGCATTTGCGGTGACTTGATGGCGGTAGAGGTGACCGAGGACAGGCTTCAGAATCAGCGTGAAGATTCGGGGGACAGTGTTTAATCCAAACTGAAGACATTGGAACTCATAGACTCTGTTCAGATACACGAAGCGAAAGTAGTGGAGAGATGCCGGGTGTAGCGGGAAATGAAGATAGTCATCTTCGAGGTCGATTGAAGTAGTCCATTCCTTGGGTTTTAATGAGATTCGGATGGATTCCAGGGTTTCCATTTTGAAGTGAGTGTTGTGTATGAACTGGTTGAGTGGCTTGAGAGTGAAGATCATTCTTTCGCTGCCTGACTTCTTTGGTCTGAAGAAGATGGAGCTGTAGAAGCCAGGTTAGGAGAGGTCGGGGCACAGACGGATTGCGTTTTTGTTGAAGAGTTCGCTTACTTCTGAGGTTAGTGTAGGGGACAGTCTGGTTGCGAACTCCCATGGAGGTGATGTTAGGAATAGAATAGAATAGAATAGAATAGAATAGGAGAGGGGGTTTTGCTCTAAAGGAGGGCTGAAAGCCAAGGGAGATTATGGAGAGGGTTGTCTTGTCGGATGTGATCTGTTTCCAAGCCGGTTGTGGATGTAGTCATTGGCGGTGATGAGATCTGCTTTTGGAATAAGATACAGTGGAATATTTGCTCTGGTTGTCGGGTGTGGAGCTACGGTGGTTCCTATTCTTGGTTTTGTTGCATCCTCGGAAGGGCTGACTGTTACTGTGAGGGGATCGAGAGGTTCCATGAGGAGTGTTGGCATGAGGTTAGACTGGTTGGCAAGTTGAGAGAGCGTCGAAGTGGTGTGAGGCTGCGGCTTCCGAAAGGGCTGGTTTGAATTCGGCTTGGGAGTTGGTTTCGGTTTGCGAGAGATGTCCAAATGGGATGCCAAAGTGGGAAGAGGCCCCTAAACAGAGTGTCCGATTCGTGAAGAGGGAGGTTGAGTGTTTAAGTTTGACGCCGTCCCTAGAGCGATGTCACGAAGAAACAGACTTGAATTGAAAAGTGCTCTGGTGAACCAATTGGAAGCGTGGAAGGTAGCGAAAGACATCTTCTTAAATAACTCGGAGGTCAGGAAATGCAGGTATTTGATGTTTCTTTGACTGGATTCAAGGGCAAGGCTTTCGCAAAGAGCGTTGATAGCGGTGCCAAGGACGTTAGCCTGAGATACAGCACGTAAGCCAAGATGTAAGGTCCTATCGCTTTCTTTGAAGACGGCAGTGGGAATTTCTACCCGTTTGGGAATGAATAAAGCAGTTCCGAAATCCATTTTCGCTTCAGTGGCACGAAATTCAGACTGATGGTAGGTTTCCAATTGTCGTACGTTCGCTGCGCCATCGCCAGAGCAGTGGAAGAACCAGGATTCTCGGCCAGGCCGGGAAGGTGGGGGGTCCTTATCTAGCTCGAGGGGTTCACTTTGCCTAAGAGCTAGCCTCCAGTGCGAAGCAGTGTGGTGAGAAGGGTTATCGATTGGCTGACTTTCGCTCTTTCTCCGTTATTCCTGTCACGTAGACCGAAGCCAAATCCCGTTGAAAGTCCTCTGTTCTTTGTTGAAGGGAGGGAAGGACCAGGCTTGTAAAGGTAGTCATCAGGGACAATGGCTTCAACTGCTTTCAGGAGGTCAAAAATTGGGATTGCAGATGGGTCGTTATCAGCTTGAAGGGAGTCCTCATAAGGGTTAAGAGGTTGCCGCTAGAAATATACTTGTGGTGTGTGCAGACGTCTTCCGAGGGTGGAAGCTGAGTCAAGCCGTCATCAGGGGGATAATGGCGCTGAGAAGGCGTTGAAGGCGTTTTCTTCGCAGACGGTGTCGGCACCACGGATTGCTTTCTCTTACGGGAATCGTTGTCGGAGGATGCAACCCAATCACGGACTTAAGAAATTTCATGTGAAGAGGTGGGAGGAACAGGGAAAAATGGGTCCTTGTAGGAAAAATCTTTGATTGCACAATCCATAAGGTGGTGAACTTCATGAGACGGTAGTTCGTCAGAGTGCTGCTTGCGTTGATGGTATGCGGAGGACGAAAGATCAATTAGACGGCAGTTGGTGTGTCAGAGAGCAGTTGTTTCTCTTGGCGTTGGGGACGATGAGGTAGACGAAGGATTTGACGAAGGTCGGCGTTGACCGCAAGAGATTGGTGATGCAGTACAGCGGTGAGGAGCCGTAGATGTTGATGGGGAAGTCAAGGAATGGCAGGACTACAACGCTTGAATCTTCGGACGGAGGACTTGTGGGCGGTGAGCTGAAGAGTCCATGTTGAGCGAGAGACTTTCGACGAAAGATCATCAGGGCGAGAGACTTTCGACGAAAGATCTTCAGGGCGAGAGGCTTTCGACGAAAGATTTTCAGGACGAGAGGCTTTCGGCAAAAGGTCTTTGGGGCGATAGGCTTTCAACGAGGGATCTTCGAGGTGAGAGGCTTTCAACGAAAGATCTTCAGGGTGAGGGCACTTCAACCAGAGAAAGATACAGGAGAGTCTTCAATGCGACCGTCTTCGATGAGAGCTTTAAGAAAAGAGATGGCCGCCCAGGGCGAGCCATCTCCTTTTATAGGAGGGCTGCGCATGGTGACGCATGCACAGTGGGGTTGCGCACTGGTCGTATCTAGAGAGCGAAAAACCTCAAGACATAAAAGAGCACCCAGGAACTACGTAAATGCAATTAAATTTACAAGTAGTAGAAATTTTCGTGCCGACGACTAGAAAAATTATTTTTTTTTTGGCCGGCCAAAAACATGATTCGGCTGACGCCCGAGATCCGGTAAACCTTGTAAAAAAAAAAAGTTATTTGATTCCACGGTGGGAAAATTTCACACGAGACTCACTTCAATAGTTGTTGTGTTTCACAGTATGATGAATAACGGTGCTAGCCCGGTAGCAAATAGCATTGTCAATTTAAAGATTGGTGATGATTATAAATTAGTTTTAACTTTGAATTATGTTAGATATTGGAAGGAGGATGCCTAAGAAACTAAATATGTGAATTAAATGAGAATAAATGCATTGTGTTTTTGCTAGACTGAATCCAGATCACGCACGTCAATGATCGATCGCTAGGTCTAATATTTCCGACTTTTCCGTGATTACAAACACTCCCGTGAATCGTGCTGGATTAAAAGTTGATTTTGTTAAATGTATGAAGCTTTTCCTTTACTTTGACACAGAAAAACCAAGATTTAAGTGGAAGAAACATTGATTTCGATAAATGTAACAAGATTTTAATTAAACTTGCCACAGAAAATCAACGATTTCATATCACCATTTTTGACCTTCAAGCATTTTAGGGGGCTGGGCGTTAGAATTAACTGGGCGTTTAATACGCGATTTTATGGTAGATGCGAACGCTTCGAGCGAGTTCTATTTAGAAATTGGGCTGTGCATGCGCAGTTGGGTTGGCAAGCTAAGCGGATCAACGTAACTCAAAATCCTCAAGGCAAAGAGAGCGTAGATGCAAACATTGGCAGGTATAGTATATTTTCCTTTGCAAAAGAAACAAATTTCAGCCGGCCTTCATGGGGGTGGGGGGGAGTGCCGGGAAATTTATGTTTTTATTCGTTTCTACGGATGAGTGTTTTTGCGTGAAAATTAAGTCTCCCCTCCCCAGTAAATTATAATAAAACTAGGGCGTCATCAGGTTACACCATAGACAAAATGGAGCAAAGCGAAGAACCTAACCAAACAAACTAACAAACCAACCAACATACAATTACAAACAAACAAATCAACAACCAAACGAACGAATGATACACTGGCCACAGGGCACAGGAATTTCTTTGAGAGTGCATCGAAGACTGCATTGTGGCTCATCTTTTCAGTTGCTTTTCGCATCGTATTTCTTTGTCTGTTCGTAGAGCTGGATGACGTTGTTTCTCAACAACAGGTCTGATTTAAATTTTTTTTACAAACCACGACTGGGTGTACCGCCATCAAAGGTGCAAAATCAGGTTTTAATTTATGCAGTCGTTATTGCGTGGTGCATCAATTAAAACCAACCAACAAATCAAGAAACCATCACTGCCACTGTTGACATAATGGAGTAGGCTCAGATTTTCTTTGCTGTTTGGCTGGGTTTCCCGCTTCCCTCTTCCAAAAATTCATTTACAAGTTCAGAATGTTCAAACATTCTGAAAAATGAGCATGTGATGTAGTTGTAATCCACCTAAAACCAACACTGCTATAAGCAAGCCGCCAAGTTTCCAAAAGAGTTCGGACTTTGAAAGTAGTTATATCATTCAACCAAGGAAAGGACGCGAAGGTAGCCAGTCACTTAGCTATACACTTATTATTAAAATCATATTGGTTTAAAATAATATTGCATGTTAAAATCATTTTAAAACACAAAACCCCCAGTAAAATTAACATTTTGCCTTGTACTTTCTAAACAATAAGAGATAGCTGCTTGGAGTATTGGAAAGCTGGTGAAAAAGCTTTCAAAATGGTGTATTCACATGTCAAAATCGGTCGACGAGAAGTAAAAATATCTTCAATTTTGTTTATTGCCAATTATCTGAAAACTGCTCACGACGTCATAGTTTGATCGGGAAAACTAATCAGAAAGAAAGAAACTTTGACCTGCCAAAATATGGTTTAAATTGATGCGGTGAATCTTGCGTGATCAAACTGCTCATAATGTTGTAGTTTGATTGGGACAACCAACTAGAAATAAAGAAACTTCGTCCTGCCAAAATAACCTTTGCATGAAAAAACCATGACGTCATAACCAAACTATGACCTCTTTTGGCATCCTGGCTCTTGGCATCTTGGCTGTTGGCCCATTTTGACACCCTTCGTTATTCCTCAACATCAGGTCCGATTCCGGATTTTTTTTTTACAAACCATCTCTAGGTGTACGGCTATCAATGTCCAAAATCTGGTTTTAATTGATGCAGTGGTTATTTCGTGATGCAGTCACAAAGGTCGCATTTGAGTGTATTCAAATAGGAGCTTTGCTCCAATTATATAAAAAGAATTCAAATTAAATAACACTCTCCTTATATATTATACAGTTCTGAATGGTTCTGGCATTTATCTGTTGTGCCAACAGCTGAGAATGACCAAAGCCAATAAAACCGTTACTGGCAATATTATGAAATTTACATATCATAAACCGGACTTAAAACTTTTTACAGACACAATACGGGTAGTTTTTGTGAACTCTGGCTACATCTTTTTTGTTTACATCTTCTGCTTCCAAGTTAGAAGACGCCTTCGAACTTGGAAGCAGACGATGTAAACAAAAAGAAAAAAAGAAGTAGCCAGAGTTCACAAAAACCACCTTTATTGTGCCTGATGAAGATAACAGCTCAGTTATCGAAAATTCGCAGATAGGTGTCGCCAGTTTTGAAAGTGTACATATTAAAAAGTTTTAAATCCATTTGACGAAAGCCAAAATATGAAAAAATAAATAAAATTCAGTCAATCAACAACTTGGAATACACCTCTTCTTACCATCATGTGTTTCAAAAAACAAAAATTAATTAAAGGAAAAAATTCCTTTTCTTCAGAAGTTTTTAATACAAAATGAACAACGTTTAACAACTACTAAGCTTGAAACTTCATCTCTAATATCTCAATACGAATGGTAGGCCAGACTTGGAACTGTGTGCGAGCTGAGCCACTAGGCCGACCTGCACACAGATGGCACGACCAACTACTATGTAGATCTGGCCTTCTATTCAGCAAACGTGGACTTGCCAGCGTCACTTGAAACCGATCCCTATTTAACACTACGACCCAATTTAAAACAACCTCATGTAACATTAGGCACAGAAATCAAATTCCAAAATTGAAATACCGAACTGAGCAACCCTCTCGAATGTCATTCCAGCTGCTGTCGCCACTTCGCCGGCAGACCTTATAAAGTAGTCGCCAGTTCACAATTTCTACTCGCCATATACCAAATACATCTCACTCGATGCATAGCTTTTCTAATTTATACATTACATTTATACATTTACAGAGTTGTAAAATTTTCTTTTATCCCAGTAGTATTGCAGAAAATGCTGTTGTATAACTCTTAGAAATCTGAGTACAACGCCGCAAACCGTTCGTCAATAGCTTGTATGGTTCCCGAGATATCCCTGCTCGAGCGTCATTTTCTATTGCTTGTCACTATTTTGGTGAGTACGGTTAAATTCCAAGTCGCCAACTGTTGATTTTTAATCGCCATATGGCGAGTGGCGACCGACATTGGAGAGGGTTGGAACTAAGTCTGTTTTGTTTTACGTAACTTAGCTTTCTAACGCAAATAAATATACAATTTGTATTTTGTGTTACGCTAATTAGTGACAGGGTCGAAAGCTTGTGCCTCTCGAACTAGTATATAAACCTATCACACCTATTAGCGTTAAGTTCGCTAATAATGATGGATGGCAATAATCAATCGCAATAGGGATGTGCACACAGGGGGCAGATGCAAGCCCCTGCCCTCTTGGCAAAGTGCCCACACAAAAAAAAAAAAAAAAAAGCCAAGATTTGTGGGGTGGTAGCATAAAAGGGTAAAAAGAAAACACAAAACAGTTAAGAAAGTAGTTCAAAGAGGGGCACAAAAAGGTACAATCTAAGAAAAGGGTGCAAAGGGAGGCAAGAAAAAGGTAAAAAAAAAAAAAGTCCCAATAAAAAAAAGTATTGCCCCTGCCCTCACGGGGACCTGTGCACGTACCTGAATGACAACGTGTTTTCCTTAGGTCACTTCTCTATATGTGAAATATTATTTTCAAGGTAACAGTGTCAGCTACGACCTAAACCTAAATTGAATTCTCAATCTGTATCCACAAGAGAAGAAAAAAAAAAGAAAAAACGAGCAACATAAAAAAGAAAATATGTGTTTGTGATGTCTTGAAGTAAAATAAAAGAACTTTTCATTAAGACACCGTCATATTTAATGCAGCCAAGTGCTTTCACCTAATAAGGCATCACCAAGGCTAAAAGAGAAACAAAACCAAATAAATATTTTTCCAAAGCATTAAAATACTAGGGCCGTCGTCATTTTTGCTGCCGATATAATGGAGCGGGCTCCGCTTTCTTTGCCGTTTGGATGTTTGGCCAAAGAGTCGGCCTTTGAAAGTAGTGACATCATTCCACCAGGCAAAGGCATACAAGGTAGCGACTTAGCTGGAGAGTATCATGAAAACGTTATTTATGCATCTTTCTCTGTGTGAATGTGGATACTCATCCTTTAACTTTTAGTTTTTCTTTATCCCTGCACCGTCCCCTTACATTTTGCACTATTTGAATTTCGGGTGCAATGAGATTTAACCTCAACATGAAAAAAATATAAAGGCTAGGCCAATCATTAAACAAAACTGGCCGATACCAAATCCCCCAATAACATTTAAAATTTGCTTTGTAACTTGTAAACAAGAGAGACAGCTGTTTGGGGTTTGGGCCATTGGAAAGGTGGTGAAAAAAACATTGAAAATGATGTATTCCAATGTCAAAATCGGTTGACGAAATATAAAAGTATCTTCAATTTGGTTTATTACCGATCTCCCTAGATTTTGTATACCGATCCCGATTTCTACCGATACTGCAAATGTCGGTAAGGAATTATGTGAAGCATTCTGAATCGGTAATCAGGATCGGCCCAGTCTTACAAAATATGCTTTTAGTTGCTTACAGTTAACAGACAGAGTTCTGCTAATGAGGTCAGAAGAGAATTCAACAATCAACAACAATCAATCTTTTAACAATCGGATGCCTTTCATAATTAGAAAAGGCTTCGCCATCTCGTTGTTGTTTGGATTTTGGCTCTTGCTATTGGTCCATTTTGTCACCCTGATGGTTCGTCAACCCCATGTCCGATTCCGGATTGTTTTTTTTTGATAAACCTTGTCCAGCCTCCCGTGCTACTGCATGCAAAGTGTGGCTTGGATAGTCCTTGTGGTTTTCACGTGATGCACGGTCTAAGATTACATTGGATAATCACAATAAACACACTTTCCCCACATCCTTCATACATACCAAAATGGTTTGTTGGTTTTGGTGGCTCCCACCAGAGGGAGACATAGTTGTAGTAGTGGAAAGCACTGGTTTACATTTTGGCAGTTAATGTTATGCACTTGACAAGAGGAATAGTGGATGTTGATTAACCAGTGAAGAATGTGGGAAAGTGCGTTTTATTTTAATGCGTTGGAAAAATGTTTAGTTGGTTTTGTTTTCCCTTTTAACGCTGATGATGCTTTATTACTCCTATTAGGCAAAGGTGCTTGGCTACGTTAAATTTGAAGGTGTCTTAATGGCTAAGCTTCTCTTTTATTTTAGAGTAACACAACAGGGAAAATTGAAAAATTATTGGTAATTAGTATGCAAGGAGGGCATTGCTCGCTACAAACCTGAATTTTAGATTATTTTTGGTTTAGTCCTAAATACATATATTCAGCGGAGTATCTTGGTGCAGTAGCTGTGGAAATGAAGCGAAATTGAACGTTTTTCAATCGATCTATGTAACATGAGCATCGGAAAGATATTTCAAAGAACTCGCATTACAGTTTACACATACAATAAATGAGCAGTCAAATTAAATTTTCGGTGAAATCCTACTACAAAGTCTAGAGACTCTGTTAACTTCTTCATAAGAACAAAATGAAACAAAGTTTGCCGACGATCACATATCTGGAGCACGATTTGAAACTGGCACCGTCTACCACTGGCTAATATGTCCTCTACCTCCAGATGAACGTATCCAGTCCTGCCTAAACTTCTATAAATCATTTAGAAAACCTTTTTCTAAATAGATAGAAAACCTTTTTCTATCTCAAAAGGGGTAAGGCAAGGTGGATTATTGTTGCCGGCTCTTTTTGGTTTGTTTATAGATGATCTTTTATGTGATCTCAGCCTAGCTTTTCCGGGCTGCTGGATTAGTGGCATTAATATCAACTGTATTGCATATGCAGATGACCTAATTGTGTTTGCGCCTACTAGAGCTGGGTTGCAAACCCTGCTTGACTTGTGCAGTAATTGGGCAAATAATAATGGTATGTTGTTCAATATTAAGAAGTGTCTTGTACATGGCTGCACTTCTAGAGATATTGTTGCCCCTGTTTTTATGTGTGGAGATAGTCTCTCGTCAGTGTTTTCTTTTAAATATTTAGGTCACATTATTACTGAATCTCTTAATGATGATGCTGACATTAAGCGCTGCCAGCGTACTTTTTTAAAATGTTTTAATTGTTTATACCACAAGTTCCAGCATGTCGATGTCCATGTTTTTGAAAAGTTGTTTACATCATGCTGTGTGTTTTATGGTGATGCACTTAGGGTTTCGCATACCAAGAAGGCTCTTGACACCCTTCGAACCTTCTATCATAATTGTGTTAAGAGGTTTCTAGGGGTGCCAAGATTTTCCTTTTGAGTCATGCAAGCTGTATTGCTGTTGGGGTTGCTACCTTTGAGGTGATGTTAGGTGGACGATTCATTAATTGGTATCACTCCATTTGTGTTAGCAACAATCCTTTAGTGGTTGCCCTTTTGTCATCTACTGCTGGTTCAGTAGGCTGCATCCAGAGACGCTTTTCTGTTACTTTGGAGGAACTTCTTCTTTCTACTGTGGATTTGGATCTGTTTTCCAGGACTGACTTGAAAAGGTATCTGGGATGGTATTCAAGGCATTACTACGACACTCTGTAAATATGATGGCCACGTGTGGCTTTTTACGTATTCACTTTTTTGTTCTTTTTATTTTGTATCCTCAACTGGATGAATTAAAGCTTATTATTATTATTATTATTAGTGGGGCTTCGATTACTTTGGGAGTCACGGATTCACAATCAAAATTACTCGTCATTTTAACGCAAGTCACAAAAAAGCGAAATACCAATCTATTTCGTCAGCTTTGAAGAAACGAGGTAATATTTTCCTTCCTACTCTTTTCTTCATGCTCAAGAAAAGTTTTTCAGACTTGATTTAGTGAGGCCTGAAGTCATCGCCAAGTTGGACAGGAAGAGGAAAGTAGAGCAGAGATGGGAAGTATAGTCATTACTCCGACATTGCAGTAGGATTTCACTGAAAAATTAAGTTGAAATTGTTGATGTTATGTGGTCAAGTGTAACGAGAGGTCGTTGAAATATAACATGCGTGTGCAAAAATCAAATTTTTCGGGCGAACCAAAAGAAAATGGACTACACCTATGCTACAAATGTTGGACTTGGTCAAAACATTTTCCCTGTGAATCTGAGCAACTTTCCCTTCGATACAAAACTTCTAACTCTTGTTAGTTTGGATTTTAGTATCACTAGGCTACCAGTATTCTGCACTGGCCTATAAACAGTTCTTTTTCAATTACATCTAAAATTAAATTAGTAAAATAGAAAAATCACTAAACCGGATTCCTAAAGGTTCAACCTATCCAAAAATGCCAAACAAAAAATAAAGAATGCAACATTTAAAAAAAAAATAATCACGAAAAAATTCGTTACGGGAATAACTTTTAAACTCACTACGGTCGTCAATAAAATCTTCACTTCACCATTAATTTCGCCTGAAGAAAACGGATGAAGTTTTGTCGAAAATTTGCAAGACTTAAGAGGGTCTTCTTTTTGAAATGAGCATGTGCCATCTTAAGTTATAGGCTTGAAGGTCACACTGCTAAAAAGCTTGTCTCAAGCCGGTTAAAATGGTATATTAGAAAATCAAAACCTGTCAACATTAGCGAAAATATGATTTTTACCGATTGGACCAAGATTCAGATTTGTAAAAACGGCCATTCCAGCCCTGATACTCAGGTTTGCAGACATAATCACAGTACTTTTTGAAGATGGCAGCACCATCGCCAGCCAGCCTAGCTGACTGTCTGAAAGCCAACTGTGGAAGTGTGCGAAGTTCGAATATGGAAGATGGTTGTTCGTTAGTGCATTTGGTGAACTCTAGGCTTGTGCCTGATGAAAGCCACCGAAAATTTGCAAGAACCCAGCAATGGACTTGTTTTAATTCTGGTGTTGTGTGACAAAGGATATAAGTGATTAGGTCAAGAACGAGATAAAAAAATTTGACCCACAATCATTTAAGGAACGTGGCTGTAAACCAAATGCCCAACTTTGCATGGCCTTAAGTAGTATTACCTTCAGGACTATTCTGAGCAAGGCACAACTTGCCCTTCTAATAGGTCTACTTTACTGACTAACTAGTGACTTATAATTTATAAATAGGTCTAATCCTTACTACAAGCTTCATATGTGTACTAAACAGGTTTGGGTCAGGCTAATTTTGTACAATTACCATCAATGTACCCAATGTTGGTTGCCACTTGCCAAACAGTGATGGAAATTGGACTTCAGAGCTAACCTAGTGTTGGATGCCACTCACCAAAAGATGACAGATACCCAGGCATTAACAATTGTTTGTTGGATATGAAGGTTTTTGTGATTAGAAATTGGTTTAAATGCAAGTCACCTTTATTCTCACATATGTGAATATATGAGAATAAAGGCACTGAATCCACATCACCTACACGAATGATTGCATAATCACAGCCGTTTCCATATTGGAGTAAACACGCTCACTAGACAGAACTAAGGTTAGATAATGGGTAATTTTTATTTAATGCCCACCCTCATTTTACCGTTAATTGCATTGTCCAAACTATTAGATTATCCGAACACTGATGAACGCCAATTAGTTCAGATAATTAAGATATTTCAATGCAAACCGTTTGTCCAAATTGGAGTTTAAACCCGACATAGCATAAAAAAAATGCCGAAATCTTTGTGTGAATGATTGCATAATCACAGACTTTTCCCGTAATGGAGTAAACACGCTCACTGGCCAGAAGTAAAGTTTGAAATTGGGTAATGTTTTATTTAATGCCCACTCTCATTTAATGCATTATCCAAACTAGGTCTATTCAATTATTCAAACAATATATTAATTCAATAAAGTTCGCACATTTTCACATCATCGAGACTGACCTAATTTCGCAAATTTTTGACGACACCCTGCTGCTTCATCAGGCTTCAAGATTTTCTGGACTGTACACTACATTTTTTTGTTCTATTCAATTTTCCGAACACCTGATTAGTTCGAATAATCGAGATGTTTCATTGTAAATGTTTTGTCCATATTGAGTTTAAACCCGACATGGCACACAAAATTGCAGAAATTTCTTTTGTCACATGTCGAGTTGAACGTTTAAGTCTGGTAAGGGATTTAGTTAAACGAAACTCGGCATTCAGCAATAAAAAGAATAATTCTATAATAATCCTCCATAATGCTTTGCGTTTCAACCTCATCAGTTGAAGTGGGAATTTTTGGTTGATATTTACATGTGGTGTTATTCAACTTTATGTGAGGGCAAACCAAGCAGTGCTACATAAAAATACAAACATCGTTTTAAAATTATCAATTTTCGTCTTCAGGTTAGCAATAAAATTAAAGCATGGCAAATGCCATTAAGTCAACCTATATTAAAAGCATAAAACAGACATTTAAAACGCATAAAAACCACCAATTTCTCCCCTCAAAAGAGGCAGAAATGGCAGCCGAAAAGCAACGACCCACCTACCATTTCTGCTTCTTTTGAGGGGAGAAATTGGTGGGTTTTATCCGTTTTAAATGTCTGTTTTATGCTTTTAATATAGGTTGACTTAGTGGCTTTTGCCATGCTTTAATTTTATTGCTAACCTGAAGACGAAAATTGATAATTTTCGAAACGTTGTTTGTATTTTAATGTAGCACTGCTTGGTTTGCCTTCACATAATCTGTTACTGTGCTTTTTACTCCAGTATTATTCAACATCAGCTACTCTTTTCAATCAAAGTTCAGCAAGCACAAGACTACACCTTACATCACATGTTCAAAATTCATAATAGGCACCGTCACGCATAAATGGAATGGGAGCCCACCATGTCATCCCCTGCACTTCTGGCCATCCTTTAACCCAACTTAAAGGTCAATCGTGAGAAATAAAACGTGTCAAATTCAGTTCCAGCCGTCCTGAGGTTGAGGAAAGGTGTTATGAAGAAGCAAAAGAGACATTTCTCCAGCTCGATTATCTCGCACATGGTTAACCAAGCTATCCCACAAGGTATAAGGTGGAAGCCACTCGGACGAAGAGGGGATAGACCCGTTGATGATGTTCCAGTTTAGATCCTCTCGATTTGTGGGCAAAAGGGCGGAATAAAAACTAGCACTCTTAGACGAATGGTATCGGATCCTTTTTTCTCAACCCGCCAAACCTTACCCTTCTGAAGAAAACTGAAACCTCCACCAATTATCTGCGAGATTTTGCTGCCCCCCCCCCCCCCCAGCACAAAACTGCCCAACCTAACTGAGCCCACACTAGAGGTGGGCGCGGGTCGGGTATACCGCGGTTCGATGCGGTTCGGGTTGGGTCGGGTCCAAACAAAATAATTACTGAGGTCTGCGGGTCTGATAAATAAAATTACGTGCGGTTTCGGGTAAACCGCGGGTGAACCGCAGCTAAAATAAATAACCGCTGATAATCGCTTTTATTAGAAAATGCGAAACAATCGTGGCTTTTGGGTTTTTTTCCTTGCTTCCCTTCACCATGAAGGCAAGACCAATTGAGGTAGAAAATGCAAGACCCGAAACCGAAACTCAGTGCGCCGTCAATAGCAAATTAAACCGTACAAACAGCAAATGCACGCTTGAAGAGGAGGAAGGGACGCACGCTGTCAAGACTTTTTTAAACTTATTTTTAACTAACTAAAAAAAATCTTTGAAGAACAAAAAATAATAATCAACTAAAGAACGGCGTTTGTTGATTTATAACAACGGCTTCGTGTGGATTTATTTGTTTCCAACATTTTTTTTTTGTAATCAATGTCTTTGTTAGATTTGTATTTAGCGGTTAACCCGCGTTCGGGTCGAGTCGGATCTTATTACAGCACACATTTGCAGTTTCGGGTCGGTTCAGTTGTCAGTTCAGACATTACGGTTCCCTGCGGGTCGGTTCCAGTTTCTGTAAATGCGGGCAATTTCGGTTCCCAGAAATTGGACCCGCACCCACCTCTAGCCCCCACCACGATCACTCAGTCACCAACTTCCTGCGTGTAATTACTGGACTAGGTCCAAATCCAAGACCAACTTTTTGGACTCCGCCAACGACCAGTTCATTAGTCAGTCATCTTCTTTACTATCAACCACACCTCCTACAAGTTCACTCTTTATACAGTTCCCTGCAGAGGTTACAACTCTGCCCGTATAGGCTAGAAGAAAAAAAAAACTGAGTTTGTGCTCGTGTTGGCGAGCACCAGACAGCATAGTGTTGCAATGAAACAAAAACGGCACAGAGATGCACGTGCTACATGACAAACCAAACATTGATTGGCCCGTGCAAAAGTTCTCGTGATCTCTCAATGTGAAAACCCTCTACGTCCATTTCAGAGCATTGGCATTCAACTGTTCAAAATACAGGGGCACCACTCATGAATATTCATGAGGCCTCCCACAAAAATATCGCGCGCTTGGTCACGCAGCACCTAACGTATGTATAAGCTAATAAAAAAGGTGAAATCGTACCTCCCATCGTCCTTTGAACAGAGGGAGCCACCAGCATCACTAAGTCTTGTTGTGTGACAGCACTTATTTTGAATTGTGAACACATAGTGTAAGGCCATGCAATACAGGCAAGGTTGAAAATTGAACCGCCAGGCAACCAGGCATTTTATTTTATTTAACTGGCCACATTTCTTTGTTATGTACCTAGGCTAGCTCAAAGTTAAATGAGTATGCAGGCAGCCTAAAAAATAATAATATTCTGCTAACCTGGTATTTATGTTGTCTAGTATTACAAATATTTTAGTTTTTGCCAATTAATTTCTTAGTGGTTTGAGCTAGAGGCTTGAAATTAACATTAAGGCTGTACCGTGACAGCATTTTTTCTGCCAAACAGATTCCGATCCTATCAGCCACAAATTGATTGGTGTACCGTTCCGTTTTAACCGAACTGATCGATACCGATTTTTAACTATTTTTTTTTCTGGCTTACACAAACTTGTAGGCTAAAAAATTTGTAGGCTAATGCAAACATTGGAATACATTTTTTTTTTACCCAAATAAAAGTAAAATTTGTCTGTTATTAGCTTTAGCCTACACCGATGTACAACATATAGGCCTAGCCTAAATTAAAACAAAAGGTAACCATGTGGTGAAACAGAATTTATTTATTGTCAAGGGTCTGGCAAAAATAGAAAATCTGTAGGTTTTTGTTCGCCGAACCGATTTTTGCCGTTCGGTACAGCCGTAATTAACACCATTGGAAAGCTCGTTTAGAGCCGGTTAAAACGGTATACTGGAATGTCAAAAATGGTGAAAATTTGGCAAAAATATGAGCACCCGCACGCCCCTGCAAACCAAACAATTAACTTTGCATGGCCTAACTTGTAGTAACTTGTCAAATTGTATGCAAACATACACCCTACATCCTTTAGTTAGGGTGAACAATCTAGAACGAAAAGAAGACGATAAGTTGAATCACTGGCAAACCAGCACGAAATATCCTGTGGTTCAGTGCTTATGAACCTTCAAGGCCCCTCAAATCCTTCAATTCAGCATCTCATCAGCAGGGAACTGAGCGAGTGCCTTGCGAAAAAATGGCATTGAGCCACCTTGTTAATGCAGAGGGCTACGAGTCCCATCGCGCTCGCCGTCTGCTTTCCACAACAGTAGATGCACGTCGGACATTGTAAATAATGCAAATTTTGTAAATTAATTACTTGTGGTGGCCTGAAGAAGACAGACCGACAATTTTCCATCCTTAGTCAGCAGCCTGTCGAAAATTCGCAGATTCAGGATTTGATGTTTTTGAATTTGAGCATGAAATTGTCTACATGACGATAAGTTAATACTACACGCAGTTGTTGCTACAACCAAGAAGGTAAGAATGGATGGATACTATTGGATTAGCCAGCCGTTCCAAACCAGAGCAGTTTCGTAAATCGTGGTTTTCGGCAACTACGATAATACGATACGATAATAGTTTTGGAAGATATCACTGAAAATGGAGCCGTTCAGGCGCTGAACTCCTGTCAATATTTGGCAAATGGCAACAAACATTAGTGAAGGTTGCAACCAAATTTCAAGTAGCCCACCCAAAACCTTTGTTCATTTGTAATGTACTATTACCCGTTGGCAACTGCCAATTACCAACCAGCTTTCCATTGTTTATCGGCTTAGCTAGTTACTTGGTTAAAGTGACCGATTTTCAGAACATAACTCGCTTACCTCAGCCGAAAACTTAAAATAAACTTAAAATAAAGGAAACTTTTTTGTGCGATTCGATTACCATAACACATACTTAAAAGAGGCCCAAAAATTGTGAGGCTATAAATACATCTTGCAAGTATAGGGGTGGTCCAACCCCATGTCAAAGTTTATAAAAAAAACCAACACGTTCCATTAAGTCAGTCCAGTCTCCTGGCTAAACCACCAGCAATAGCCAGTAATGACAAATGTAAACACATCTACAGGATTAGGCTTTACTCCTGCGAATGAATTAAGTCTTTCACTTTAAAGTGCTTTGAAATGCAACGGAAGTGTCAATTTTCATAATCTCCCTTAACGCCATTGTCGCATACGATGAAGGAGGCAGTGAAAATTCCAACTTCAGGGCCACGAATGTCCCATCCTGGTTCGCAGTCGGCTCCAGTTTGCCATTTAATGCATCTAAATCACTATTAAAGAGTGGAACGTTAACATCATCGTACTTCACAACCTTCCAGGACACGTCAATAGGTTTAACCAACATACGTCTGTAATTACCAGAAAGGGAATAACTCTGAACCTTGTATTTCATATTATCGATGTCAAGTCCGTCTGCAACCATTACTTCCCGATACCAAGAAGCAATCTCATTATCAGGATAAATTACATCATATCCTGGAAGCGGCAAAACTATATCGGTAATGTCTGGTTTCAATTCGCATTCGCTTGCTTTGTATATTCGTGGGGGTTGTTTTTCCACAGATTGTTCTCTAGTCTCTGCCGCAGTGGCAGCCACTAAATCACCATCAATGACATTAAATTGATACTTCTGCAACCTACGACTAACAACACGGTTCCACACGTAACTCTGATAGCTATGTGTGTACATCAGACGGGTGTTACGGGGCACGCAATTGATAGCATTAACTAGGTCATTTGGACCATGCGATTCCAATCCATAAAATAACTGTCCCTCAATCGTATTCTTACGGTGCAGCTTGGCCAAAGCAACAGATGCATCCCGCGTTTCCCACCATAGCTTTCGGCACTCAGCCAAGTTGGAGTCGTCACCTTCTCGAGGTTTCAAAATAAGTTCAATTGCATCCTTCCAGTTGCCGCGTAACAAAGCACGGCCAATGTGATAGGTAGGAATGACCGTGGTGCCAAATCTCTGCATCCCAAAATAATTTATGAATCCCTTTTCCGCCAAAGACTTCATACATGAACTTATGGAGTCTTCGTCACCGTCAATCTTTCTTAACACAATTTTGAAACGGTTACCAGAGAGATCTCCTAATCTCAGTGGCGTCTTCACATACTCAAAGTTACCCAACGTAACGTTCCTCAATATCCTATTTAGCCCACCAAGTTTATCAGCAACGACTCTGTAAACAGTTACTAACTGAGATGTTATGCCTCGTTTGTCTTTGGTGCCAGAGTACGTAAATGAAGCTGGATTCATTTTAACATATTTTGAAATTATATTAATAGCATCCATGGTATCAATGTTTTCTTTATGCAGCACAAATTGTGTGTAATTTCCTCTGTCAGGCGGCCACGAAGTTTGTTTTCGATTTTTTCCCTGCCTGCTTTGATCCTTATTCCCATAAGTCACCACAATGAACTTTTGGCTGTCTACATCTTCAGTAGTACTTAGTAGTCGGGAGAACTTTGCACGCACAAACTGATGTATTTTACGACGCTCTTCTTTGTTGAGATTATCAACGGGTATGGAAACTTTTTCTAAGTTTTTATCATTCTGCAGACCCTCTAGATGCTGACAAATGTCGTCTGAAAGCAGGGAAGAAACGTCGGGGCACTCGCAAGCAGCTTCCTTGGGTACTTCTTTAGTCGTCAGTCTTACGACTTGCCCAGCCAAATTCAACTCGTTAACAATAAAATCGCTGTACCGTTGCTTGATAATACCATTCAAGCTTCCGACTGGGTTTACAAACTCGCTAATTCCAACATTCTTTTCATTATTCGGTAACTGAACAGAGTCATCTGCAGGAGTGTCATGGCAATCCATCACATCCAGATTCGTCTTGCTGGTTTCGCCTGCAGGTTCTCCTTGGCTACCATTACTTAAAGTTATAAAACCGCCATCACACTGTTTTGCTTCACTGGCATCATCTATCATGTTTACATCATCACTACAGCAGGTAACATTTTCTTTTTCTTGGGCCACTTCACTGCCGTCACCCAAAACTAAATTTTGTGTCTCGGGGTCTCGATTAACATTCACGGAAACTTTACAACCGGACTGTCCTTCTGCATCAACATTCTCTGTAGTTTCAACAACTCTTCTTGGCTCACTGTCTTGGTTAGTCCCACCGGACTGAACACATACAGCAGGCGCATTGAAATCTGTCCTTGGTTCCACACCAACTTTATCTATAACAACGTCCAAATTATTAACACTGGCAATTACCTTGGACTCTTCAATTAGTTTACTTGTTACTTGCAGTGTGTTAGTGTCCCCAGATTGCACATTTATAACAATTACGCCTTGGTTTTTATCAGCAACTTCACCTCTGAATTTGATTGCGTTGTTACAAGTTGGAATTAAATTAGTTTGTTTCACCGAAATGTCGTCATTGCTTACATTATCTTCAACCAACGTTACAACGTCGCCGGAGTCACTTATTTCGTCTACTACAGAAGCAACAGTTTCCTCAAGTTCAAGAGTTTGTTTTAAAATACCATTTTCGGTCAAATCGTTTTCTTCAGCCGAGATTTTTCGTTTTTTTACCACCACATGCTCTTCTTTGTGATCTTCGTCCTGCTCCGAAGCATCCCTTTTCCCCACTGGGCTGCATTTATTTGCCTCTTCCATTGGTTCTGCCATCACCACATCATCCATTTTCGCACCCCGATTAAGGCACCTGATCCTTGGACACACAAAACGTTCGGTTCACATTTGGTAAAAAATATCCATCATAAACCACTGTTAAGCACGAGCTCCCAATGGTTCTTCCCGTTCTTCCGCGTTGGTCCTGGCCGGAAGCACGACCGGAAGTGCGTTCGTAACTTTCCCATCCACTGCAAAGACGCCCTCTTTATATTAAAAAAAAAAATGTTTCTATTTTAGTGAAATTAAAACTTTTTTCGGTCCTAAAATTCTGTTTTAAATAATAAAATAACGTAATAAAGAGTTGGCTCAACAGAAGTCATGTTTGGCAATGTCGGTATTTTCCATTTCTCTTAGAAACATACCAAAGACCTTGGAATAGTAGTAGTAATAGTAGTTGGAATAATAGGATAGTAGTAATAGGGGGTGGGGGGGGGGGAGGGGCAGCGTCAAGTGACGTCATATTGCCTCAAAGACCTTGGAATAGTAGTAGTATTGCCTACGAGTAGCATCTGGAGGGCATAGCTACAAGGGCCACTAGATTAAAATGTAAGGGAAAACAACGGCACTTCTAGTCAAGACAGTGCTTTGAGAGCGGTTTCTTAGGCTTAAAAAACGTTGTTTTCTCCAACAACAAAATTCGCGCGTTATAGGCTTAAGAAATCCAGTCTAATAGCATTGGCTTCAGTAAGACGACCTTCTTTTTCCCCTCCAGTGTCCCTTGCAGCTAACCCAGTTACTGGCTCCACCATAGAGTTATATACAATAATACTACGATATGTCACTGCTCTATATTCTAGTTATTTCAAAAAATTTAAAAAAAAAACAAAACACAACCATTTATTAGGTTGTTTGCTGGTTGGTCCGTGTTCAAAGCCACGGAAAACGTTTTCCAAATTATTGGCTCTAAAATGAAATCCGTAGACAGACACTGACAAACAACGTCCCACCTAAAATGGCGGCATTCAGTTTGCAGAATTTTAACGCCTTTTGTTTGGTTTTGATGGCTATGTATTATTTAGAGGTCAGTGGTTCGGTAACGAACACATGGGCCATCGAGCGTGTCCCGTGCGCTTGCATGAAAGCATAGAGCTGAACAGTATATTTCAGTGATTTCTTGTAGGTGGCTGACATTACAAACTAGTTAGCATGTCTTCATTAATGGAATTCAAAGCTGATGGTAAGTGTATAAGATTGCATTGAATAAGTAACTGAAACTTGAGAAAGTCGTATCTTTCTCTACACTAAAACCCAACACAGATAAGAAGGTTCGTGATTTAATACTGTACTCTGGGTACTGCTGACTGCCACAGTCTTTGGAGGCAGTCCTTGGACCTAGCTTGGACGTGCATGCATCGGACTGCCGAGGAATCCTGTAGCATTAGCCGTCCGTTGCCGGCTACGAGCAAAGCCAAGCAACCTGTACTAAAGGTCGTATCGTCTTTACCTTCTACAATGCTCCACAAAAAAAAACGACACAAACAGGGACGCGTAAGTTTTCCAAGTGGTGTTATCAGTTGGCAGAACCAGAGATACTATACTTATAGAGATACGAAACGACCAATCTCCGACAATGCTAGGGTGCAACACGCCTGGAAGCGGCTGCAATGTCTGCTGTCTAGTAACGCCATCTAGT
>JAHWFP010048250.1:0-26857 GCA_023313725.1 Lithobius niger | reverse complement strand
TGTATCCGTATTTATTTAACCAATCTCGAGCCCATTGGCTTTCTGTCCAGTTTAACGAAAGGCTTTTACACACAAGTCTAATTTTATGAAGCACGTACTTGCACACATTAAGAAAAGAAACCGACTGAATGTGGCGAGCGTGGAAAGAAATCGTTTAAATGTGTTCAATGTGGAGGGGCATTTGACAAGAAGAGTGGTTTATCGCTGCATGCAATTATACACAGTGGTTAGTTGCCATTTAAATGTGTCAAGTGTGGACAGACTTTTGCTCACAAGCGTTATTTAAAGATACACGCACTTGTACACAGCTGGAAGAAACCATTTCAGTGTTTTGAGCGCAGAAAGGCTTTGACGGCACAGTATACTTTAAGAGTACATGACTGTACTTGTAAACAGTGGAAAGAAAACGTTTGAATGTGATGATTGTATTAAGGAACTTGAGAAGTAGAGTGGTTTAACGCTGCACGCAATAACACACAGTGGTCAGAAGCCATTTAAATGCGTCGAGTGTGTATAGCTTTTGTTCGCAAGCGTTATTTAACCCTTTCGAGCCTAACGCCATTTTTCATTTTCCTATTGAAAAAGCCTAAGGCCGCAACATGGCTGCCATGAACAAGTTGCATGCCTCACGAAAATAAATTGTAAAAAAAAAAACTATGCGGTCTAGGAGTTTAAAAATTTGCAGATATAATAATTATACTGTAAATTATTGGCCAGAAATATAATTGGGACCATCGTCCTACGTTTTCATTATTTAAAAAAATCCTGAAGTTTGACTATGTAAACAGCGCTAACGAAAGTTTCAACTTACAGTACTCGGAATGATAGCATCCACTCGATATTCTTCCGTCACAACGCCTGTTATTGCTTCCGAAATCATTATTTTATATTTTATTACCGTAAAATTAGTTTAAAGTTGCTTTATTCCTTCAAAATTTGCGATCGTCGAAAGCTCGCTACCAACTCGCGTAGGATAGCCATTGCTACCGGACGCACTCCTGCTAACGCCAATGGATGCGACCGTCACTCGCTTCGCGTGACGTCACTTATGAACGGACGAAGAGTCACGTGCCGCGAGCGAACCAATCAGCACTCAAGACAGCTCGCGATGCTGAAGCGTTTGAACAAAGTCCGTTTGATTCGAGGAATACAGGCAGTGATGTGAGGGTTGATGACGTCATTTTTCGCGGGCTAGAAAATTGGGAATCCCCTCTCTCGAACGCGACCAAGATGGCGGCTGTACGTTGCGTCGTTCCGGAGATACGTTCGTTTGAACCAAGGGCTATTTTCAGCAAACAAACGCAAATTTCACGTAGATTTTGGCCACGATGCATACAATAACATCGATTAAGGTAGTAAAAAGATGATATTAAATCATATTAATCGGAATTAACCAAAAATATACGTTCCAAAATACCCAAGTCAATCGGTATTACACGTCCGATGTACGCAATTGGATTATTTTTTTTAACAGTGCGGTGAAGTGGGCGAACGATATAGCGCCGTTTAGGCTTTTTCGCAGCGGAATTGCAACGTCGCTTAGGCTCGAAAGGGTTAAGGATGAACGCACTTGTCCACAGTGAAAAGAAAATTTTTAAATGTGTTACTTGTGGAAAGGTTTTTTTCGCACAAGTCTCATTTAACATTGCATGCAATTCTAACCTGTAGAAAGAAACCGTTTGAATGTGCCAAATGTGGAAAAGCTTTTTTGCAAAAATGTTATTGACAGTTCATTTGGTATTAATTGCAATATTTTAACTTTCTTAATGGCGGCTGCACTGTAACGGCCTGGCCATAAGAGATAAACCGGGGACAGGCCGTCACTTAGAAGCAACCCCTTAAGGGGCTTCACGGCCGATACGACAGGTGCATCAGTCCCCAAATGCGAACGTTTTGCACAATCACGGAGCAGATGGCATAAAGGCTACCTTTCCTCAGCGGCTATATAAGCCGAGGAAAGAGAGCAATCAAGAGCCAGATGTCCCACTAGTGCTGGGCGGTATCGGAAATTTTCAGTACGGTACGGTATCGGTATTCTGAAGAAAAATTCAGCATTTTCGGTATTCCGGTATCGGTATCCGCCTACCTGGGTAGTTGAAGCATACTCTCGCGCCAAAGTGCTGTTTTCCGATGTCTGATTTCAACATCAGTACACCTCTGCTGCTATTCTGCCACTTTGATTGGAATCGGTCTCGGAGATCGTGTTACAGTTTAATCGTTGCTCGGTATAAACACCTCTTAAAACGAAGCATAAAATCTAGGAATCGACTGATCTACTTTTAACAAATCCGGATAATTTACAAGATTGGCTGAATCAGATCCGGATCCTAACCGAGTCCCCCCCCCCCCCCCAACAAAAAAATTGGTGAGATGTTTATGTTTTGTCAGGGTTCAGACAGTTATTTAATTATTTCCCTGGCATTTCCAGGTGCATCCAATGGCAATTTCCAGGTGTTTACAAGATGTTTAGTTAGGGTTTGTACGAAAATAATACAACATCGCAGAAAATAGCTGTTTAGAGACTAGTCCAGAAGGGACTAACGCATTTTCATCACAGGTATTGATAATAGCCTAAGATTTGGTTTATTGAAGTTATATCTAAAATGCTTGAACATATATTACAGCACAAATTAAAATATTTGCTACAGCCTAGGATTTTCTTTCTGATTTGCTAATTCAATGGCAATTACAGATCAGACACAGGAATTCTTTCAAATTTCCCTGTCTTTTCCCTGGTTTTCAAAAAATTTCTTGTTTTCCCTGAGTTTTTGACTCTCTTTTCATTTTCTCTGAGATTTCCAGGTTCTCCAGGTTTTGTCTGAACCCTGTTTATACAGATTAACTGTTCACTCTACCTGAATGATTGAGTCAACTTTAAAGACTAACTTCTGAACATTTTATGCTATCAATTTGAATTTAGCTCCATTGGAAAGCTGGTCAAAAAACGCTTTGTTTGGTATATTGGAATGTCCAAATCGGCCAAAAATTGGCGAAGTTATTAAAAATCAGCTAGACACTAAAAATGTACGGTATTTCGGTATTATGCAAATACCGATTACGGTTTCGGTATTCAAGAAATACCGATAACCGCGGTAAAAATACCGATACCGCCCAGCACTATGCCCCACACACGAGATGGCGTGCGGACGAGCATTGGTCAGGAGTAGGACAAGAATTGTACCCTAGACAACAAACCAACAAGACGTAATATCGAGGATCCAAAATGCCATTCGTCGAGGCGACTCTTAAGAAAGGCATGGCCTCGACCTAGTCCAGTTCACGGTTCCCAGAGCATAAGGGACGGTGAGGGAGGGGTAAACGGGACCTAAGACACAAATATGCGTCGTCTCGTTTGCTCTTAACCGCAACTGTCGTCACAGCACCACTCCGTGGACCGGCATTTGAAAAAATCCAACTATAGTAGCCTGTACTCGTACTACAACAAAAGTGATGGGGCCTACTAGTTTTTGTTTTTGTTTAAAAAAATGTCGCTCGCTTGCATCATTTTATTTTGTACTACTCCCGAGAACCACTTAATTAATTTTTAGTGGCCTTAAAAAAAAAACAAGAAGACGTTCAGAAAAACCTAAATTTTGGTTGGGTTAAACTTGGTTTCTATCGTCTTACGAAAATTTATACTACCTGTAAATTTAATTGCATACAGTTCCTGAGTGCTCTTTTGTGACTTGAGGTTTTTTCGCTCTCCTGATACGACCAGTGCGCAACCCCACCGCGCATGCATCACCATGCGCAGCCCTCCTATAAAAGCAGACGTCTCGCCCTTGGCGGCCATCTCTTTTCCTCTCGATATGTCAACCATGATGGTGGCTCAAGAGGGGAGGTAGGGTGGGTATATACAGGTAGTATACATTTTCGTAAGACGATAGAAACCAATTTTAACCCCCCCAAAATTTAGGTTTCTAGTCATTTACAGTTGACCTCGTCAATATAGGTGGCGGGCACCATCATGGCGAGTTACCCCGGGTTGCGACTGGTTCCCCCAAAGTTTGATAAAAACTTTGCACTTTGAAATAACAGAAACAGGAGGTTGATGTGTGGTCTTGCTACCGTCATCTGGAGGATTCCGATTGGGGATCTTGTTTCCGTCTTCGGGAGGTCTTCGTTTCTGTATTAAGTGCATAAGGGGGGTGAGACGACACGTCTGGCTGTCATTAATGAACTCAGACGATGAGGCTCTTGTTTCTGTCTTGTTATGTCGTAGAAGTGGTGACTAGTGAGGACAGATTGGTATCTCCACGATTTTGTCTGAAGAATTTAGACTCTGGAGATGTGATTTTGAATTGCCCATGAGGTTGAAAGTGCCCAGAGTTAAAGTGCTATGACCATGGTGATTCCGCCATTTGTTTGATGGAGGTTTTGTCTGATGAACCTCTTGTTGTTGCGGTGGTCGAGGGAGGAAGTGATGTGTTCAACTTTCTTGCATTTAGGATCCGATGTTAGCTGTGGCTTCATGGTGAAGGTCTTAGTCATGGCAAGGTGTCCTTCCTGGATTGTTCGGAAACAATGTGTTGTAGAATGATGAATGGTGATGAAAATGGTTTGATTGATTCCAGGACGAGTGGAAGGTCATATTGGGATCCTGGTTGATGGAAGGTCCATAATCCTCAAAGAGGTTATAGAATGAGGGTTCTAAGGTCATGAAGGAAGTAACTGATTCCTGCAGTTTGAAGTCCGAGTGTGTCAGGAGCAGTAGTTAATTTTGGTGGGATGGTCGAAGCCGTTCAGAATCAGTCAGTGAGGAGGAATAGTTGTTCTGGCGTTAGGGATGTATTAAGTTCACCTTCAATTGATAAGATTGGTGAATCGACCATACGTAGTGAAAGTTATAGAGCTTGTTGTAGGAAATACGAATTTCGTTGCTGGTGATTCGGATGGTTTAATTCAATGTAATGATAGTAGGATCGAAGGTGCACACTTATGCATGATGTAAGATTGGACGGTGCTGTGGGTTCGATAACGGGAGGTCTTCATGGAGTGTAGACACCTTGGCGAAGTTCAAGAAATCTGATGAGGGAATGAAGAGGTTGGTATCAGGTTCCGCCTTTCTGGATCAGAGCTCTTAGTTGTGTTGTAGTCGGTATGGACTAGACAGATTTGAAGTTCAGGTGGTCGAAAGTGATCAGGGATCTGGAAGATTGTCATTGAAAAGAGTGTGTCGGAAGGTCTCGTATGCTTTATGATGGTGGCGTGTTTCTGGATGGCAGAAAGTCAGGAGAATGTTTAGCTTGACAGACCATCCTGGAGAGATTCGTTTCGGCCGTTCATTATACGGGCAGTCACGAGGGGGTCGGCTTCAGCGGCTAGATGTCGTCCCTTGACGGAGTGATGAATACTGTCAGCGGGTGTGAATGATTTGCTGAAAAGAGGAAGGATGGGTCTTGATGGAGTGCTTCAGGAGGATCGGATTTGTTGAGGAGTCAGTTGTTAAGATGCATTAGAGATGGCAGAGTTCAGGTTTCAAGATTCAAGTGAGATTGTGAGGAGTGGTGTCTGATCCGGGCGGCATTATTCTTGAGAGTTTGTTCACTTCAAAGGTTGAAGAAGGGAGGGAGAGTTGTGAAGAATTCCCATGGTGGGGACGTTCCAAGGTTGTGGGAGACAATGAAGAGGTTGATTTCTCACAAGATTCCGGATGTTGGACAAGTTGAAAGTGTTGGAGGCATTTGTCGTTAGGCTGTCGTGAATGAATATGGTGCATCCATGAATGGACTGGTTGTCATTTGCTTGGTGGAGGAGTCCACGAGGTGAATCGGTCGTTTTTTAGAAGACCACAGGTCGTTGAGGTCGAGTGAAGTTGTGGTTTCCGAGATGTTGACATGGTAGGGTTTCTATGTGTAGTGAACCACTGGAATGTGTTGACGGAGTGAAAGACATAATGTTGAGGAGTTCGCAGATTAGGAAGGGCAGCTGTGTGAAGTGTCAGTAACTTGATTCATGAGTCAATCCATTGTACAGAGCGTAGGTGGTTGTGTACATGATGACTGCAGGTTAGTAGCCCAGATGTTGGTTACAGTCGATTTTCTTGAGGAATGTCTTTGGGAACAACAGTACGGATACTGTGGCCCCAAAGGATGTTGATGCTACGGTTGTAAGAGATTGGGATTAATTGTGGCGGATCGGTTGCAGGTGCAACAGTGTCAGAATACGGCCGGCATTAGTGCATAGACATGGAGATCAAATTCGGAACAGTTTGGTTTGTTGTAACGAGTCCAGAAGGGCAAAGGAAAAAGTTTTGACCACGACATTGTAGAGGAAGGTTTTCTCAAGTAAAGAAACCTACTTTTCCCAGGGGGGAAGCCACGGGATTAAGGCGAGTTAGCGAGGAGTGCTGAGTCTTAGCCGAGTTATGTTCAATTCCAGTTGTTCCTTACTCAAACGTTGAGAGAAATTCGGCAGTGAGACTTCAGTTCAGAGGTAGAGGATTGATGACATGTGTTGATGGCAGTTGTAACGCCGAGTCCTTCGAGGAGGTGTAGAAGTTCCAAGATGAGCTGATCAAACGACATTTCAGGTTGCTTGGAGGTACGTCGTTCTATGAAAGATGGTCATTTGTCAATGAGACCCACACACTGTTGGTGTGTGGGGAAGGTGGAGGAGCAGGACTAGTAATTAAAACTCATGCAAAGAGTGCAGGGAACTTTTAACGAAAAGTAACGAACAAAGTTTTCGGCGACAGATGTTCAGGTTGAGATGTATTGATGGTGAGCGCTTGATGAAGGCTTCGGGTTATTAGGGTGAAGGTCGTGAGGTTGAATCACAGTGTGATAAAGAGAGATGAAGACGCAGATGCCAGGAAGGGCGTTGAGCGCAAGAAGTTGGAGATGCCGTTGAGCGTTCATGAGCAGCTAAGTTGAAGATGATTAGGAGAGGGTGGGGCAACGTAGCTTGTCATGAAAACATTGATGAAGGAAGTGCAGGGGATGGACCTTGGATGAGAGTTTTATTATGAGAGACGTTTGCTGAACAATGTGCAATCCATTCACGTACAAATGAGGTGAAGCGTGAGGATGGCGGAGGGGAAGGAAAAACGTTTTCAGTCTTCGAGGGGAAACGTTGAACACTGGTGCCGTGAGATCATTGAATAGAAGATCGTTGAGACTAGGTTGATGTTGGTGAAGGCAAAACAACAATGCATGGGCCTGCAGGTGGTGGTGTAGCAGGAAGTCGAAAGGACAACAGATCCGTAATGGTTGCATCAGCAAGGGTTTTTAAGTAAAGGTTCGGACGAAGGAGCAAAGGTTCGAATGAAGGATCAAAGAGGGGCCTTCGGCAAAGGTTCTTCGATTGTGACGTTCGGCAAACAATGATGGGTTGCGGATGAGACGTTTGTGAGTGGAGGGTTAAAGGTGTGTCTTAGGCGAAGGTTCGATGGTAAGACGTTCGGTCAAGGTACCTCACTTGTGACGTTCGGCGAACGATGAAGGGTTGTGGACGAGTCATTCATGAGCGTTTGGCAAGTGAAGGGTCTAGGGTGCGTCTTCAGTGAAGGTGTGAAGGCCAGACGTTCGGTGAAGGTTCATCAGTTGTAACGTTCGGTGAACGATGAAGGGTTGTGGATTAATTATTCGTGAGCGGTCGGTATGTCTTCGGTGAGGGTGTGAAGGCGAGACGTTCGGCGAAGGTTCATCAGTTGTGACGTTCGGCGAACGATGAGGGGTTGTGGATGAGATGACCGTGAACGTTCGGCGAACGTTTATGATGCTTGTGAAGACAATGTAGCCGGAGGTGTTGAAGGTTCCTTTGTAGGACAACTTCGGCGAAGGTTCGCATATTGACGAACGTAATACTTGTGTTGTTAAAGGCTTGTGTTCCGGCGAATGTTCTGTGAGGGTTGTACGTTCGGCGAAGGTTTGTTGCATTCGGCGAAGGTTGTGCGTTCGACGAAGGCTTGCTGCGTTCGGCGAAGGTTGTGCGTTCGGCGAAGGTTGTGCATTCGGCGAAGGCTTGCTTACGTTCGGCGAAGGCTTGCTGCGTTCGGCGAAGGTTGTGCGTTCGGCGAAGGCTTACTTATATTCGACAAAGGCTTGTTGCGTTCAGCGAAGGTTGTGCGTTCGGCGAAGGTTTGCTGCGTTCGGCGAAGGCTTGCTGACGTTCGGCGAAGGCTTGCTTGTGTTCGGCGAAGGTTGAACGTTCGGCGAAGGCTTGCCTGATGGTGAAGGTTGTCTTCCCTTGAACTTGCAGTGAAGGTTTTGGGGAAGCCTTCTTCACTTGGCAGATGATTTAGCTTGGACTTGAAAAACTTTCGGCGAAGGCTTTTGGCGAGGGATTCTGTTGGTTGTATGCATAGCCTAGCTATAGTTGGTTCTTCTCATCAAAGAGAATTTATTTATATTAGGCTTAGCCTATTCATATTATTGTTTAGTAGCCTATATTTCAAGGGAATGTTAAAAAGCCTGGAAACTAAAAATGTACTGTCCCCCAGTTCAGGAAAGAGCGATGGAAAAGCCTGGTCGGCAATTATGCACTATGTTTGCCTGGAGAATGAAACGTCGGCTTATCGAGCGCTTTAGCCTGGTGGGGCGATAACTTCCGGTTTAGAATGGAGCGAACGCTCACTCGCGTTCTGGGGTCGATGCAGGCAGCATGGGCTGCAACTGCAAGCTGCAGTTATGTTTTTTTTAGCCATGTGGTCAAGTGTTTGTAACTTTGCAATGTCGCTGTTAAATAAACAGTTGAACTGTAAGTATTTCTTCTGGAACTCCTTTTGCACGGTAACAGTAATTTGTAGGACTAGGAATTCGCTGGAGTAACGCGGACAATTTTCCTACAGTGGTAGCAGACGTGCGTGGTTTTGTGAAACGGACGTCTGTGCGACGTGCATATTATTTTGCCGATAGTGTCGTCGTTCATTTCAAGAAGAAGTCTTCCAGAATTCCGGTATGGTAACCTAATATTAACATTTTGGTGGGACCATTTAACGAGGGACAAATTTGTTCAGTTTTCCGTCGTAGCGAAAACCCCCGTTATAACGAACTGGTTAGGCCTATCGTAACGAACGCTAGTCGTCCAGTCATAGCATTGGCTTTTGTGCTCGCAGCATTGAACTATTTTACTAACGGTGCTTCAAATAGAACTCGTTATGTTGCGTATTTTGTTAGTAGCAAAACCAAAACTTAAAATTCAATTAAACCAGTGACAAGAAACCACGTGGATTTTGACAACCCCCGCCATTACGACATCGACAGCGTTAGTCTGTCGCGGAGCTCAAATGCATTTCGACAAATGCAGGAAATATTCCAGTGCACTCATTAGTCATAGCAAAGTAATATATTTATGTAATATATTAGAACTTAATATATTTATACATATTTATGGAAATATATATTTATTTGTGGTATTAGACATTGAGACAAATGAAGGCAGCTCTGTGGTGCGTCTTGTGTAGCGTAATTTTGTTCGCAAATATGACGAGTGACGGGGGCTCAATTGCCATTCCAAAATTAACTGTGAACAACTATGAATCTTGGAAAAACAATTGTCGTTTTCTACTCCAAGAAAAGGGGTTATGGTCGTTTGTGGACCAAACTGAACCGGCGTTATCTGCTTCAGCCTCAGCAAAGGAGAAGGACAGATACAATCATCGCAAGAGTAGGGCCATGGCAATAATATGCCTTAATGTTGAAACACGAATGCAGGATGTCATAGGAAACTTGTCTGATGCATATGAAGCGTGGGAAAAACTCAAAACTATTTTTGAACCAGTGTCTAGGGCTCGTGAGGCTAGACTTAGAAGTGAATTCTTTGCTTTACAATTAGAACAGAATGAGCCCATGGCATTATTTTTGGCTCGAGTTGACAAAAAGGCAGCTGAATTAGCTGATATTAAGGCACCACGTACAGATACAGAAATTGCATTCCAATATTTAGGAAAATTGCCCGAAGAATATGAGTACACTGTCCAACAGATCTATCACTGGAAAGATGCAGATTTCATTCCTTCAAAGGTTAGGGAGCAACTTCTAGCAGAATACTCCAGATTAAAAATGAAGCAGCCTACTGCAACTGGATCAAATGTGATGGCTTCAGATGATCCCGAGTTCGCGAAAGCATTCGCTATGTTTCAAAAAGTGTATAAACGTGCACCATCTCGTGAACAACAAGTAGGCTTACAATTTCGTCAAGGTGGAAACTCCACTCGTGCATGCTTCAATTGTGGTGAAAAATCCCATATGGTTAGGGCCTGCCCTCATCTAACATCTCAAGCAAACGAGAAAACCCCAAGTAGCAGTAGAGGCAACCCTCGACGTGGTAGAAGTAGGGGAAGAAATAGAGGGGGTCCATCCAGCACTAACGAGCGGGCCGGCAGTTTCTATGTTGGTATTGACGAGCAGATCAATTCTTCAGCAGTGTGTGTGGAAGATGCAGATTTTACCCCCAGTGCGCAGATTCTTGGAAAAGTAACACAAGGTGATCCCAATTGGTACCTGGATTCCGGTGCTACGCACCACATATGTACAAATAGAGATTGGTTTATTTCACTTGCAACAGTGCAAGATAAGCAAGTTTGCCTTGGTGAAGGCGCATCAAAAATTGTTGGTATCGGGCAAGTGACCATTCAAGTAAAAGTCGGTGATGTTACATGTACTATTGACTTACAAAATGTTTTGTATATTCCAACCTTTTGCAAAAATCTCATAAGTGTTGGTTGCATCGATAAGTCTCTTTATCACATTGACATTTTTCAGGGACATATGAGTGTGTATTTACATAATGCAAATGAATGCCTACTGTATGGCAAGCGAATCGCAAACAAGTTGTATTGCGTATGCAATATTGTGTCTCATAAGGTCAAACCAAAACATGTGAATGGAGCTGTAGCTTGTACATCTGACTCGAGTAAGAGTTCCTTTGGATTAAGTAAGAATCAAAAGGGGGACTTTAAACGAAGTAGTGAAATCGATAAGATTAGAGTAGATGATAAAGTTAAACCCAATAAGTCAGTTTCAGTGGAAACCTGGCACTCTAGGTTTGGTCATCAGCATAATTTGGGCCTGATAAATTTACAAAACTCCAAGGTTGTACATGGAATACAAGTGGGAGTGAAGCCTAAATCTCCTCAGTGTGAGGTATGCAAGGTAACCAAATCGACTAGGGCTAGTTTTAAGGGTATTGATGCTATACAGAGTAAGAAGCCCCTCGAGCTCCTTCACATGGATGTTTGGGGACCAAGTCGCACGGTATCCTTGGGTAATTGTAGATATGTGCTAACTATAATTGATGATTATACTCGTTATGCATGGGTGTTTCCGATCGCTAAGAAAAGCGACGTATTTCAAACTTTTGTTGACTTTCGTGCAAGAAGTGAAAGACAATTCAACCTCAAAATTGTAAATGTCCGCACGGACCGAGGTATGGAATTTTGTTCAGGTGAATTTTGTGATTATCTACGTAAGTTGGGTATAAGATACCAGCGAACCAATGCCTACTCACCAGCTATGAATGGAATCGCTGAGCGATTTAACCGCACGTTGATAGAAGGGGTACGTGCAATACTTCACGAGACGTCTCTGCCACGAAATCTTTGGGCAGAATTTGTATGTACATTCACCTACCTAAAGAATAGGTACCCTCACTCAAAATTAGGCTTTAAGGTCCCTTATACTTTATTGTTCGATCGAGGTGTATCAGTCAGACATTTACGAAGACCTGGTGCAATGTGTTATGTACACTTCAACAAGCCGGGAAGGGATAAACTCGACGTTAAAGCATGGGAGGGGGTATTCATTGGCTATGCAGTTGACACGGTAGGATATAGAGTGTGGAATTCCCAAACTAACATGATTGTTGAAACTAAACATGTAAAAGTAGATGAGGATAAGTTATGGGGAAAGGAGAAAAGGTCCTTGCAGTATAGGCCTAAGAGTGTTCTTAAACCCAGTGAAAGTGTAACTAAATTTAACTATGAAAAGGGAATTAGTTCTGGTACAGAATCAGATAGTAATTCTAGTGTAGAATCAGAAGCAGAAGATAAGACTGAGGGCCCAGTAACCATTGAAGAAGTTCCTCCACAGCCAATCATTCGTAGTAATAGTGTAGGCTCATCCCCCAAATTGGCTCCTTTAGATTATAAGAATTGGAGAAGGGAAGAAGTAGTCCGTAAGACGGGGCAAAGGGTAGGTAGGATAGATGTGTACTATCGCACCCCAGATGGAATTACATTCCGCAGTGTTAATGATATCAAAAAGTATTGTGTAGAACGGGGATATCAGTTTGAACCAGTGTTCGATTTTAGGGGTAGACGAACACCTGATCCCGAAAATGTATCCACTAGTGAAAGGGGTAGTCCTGTTGATTTCAGTGATGCAGAGGCTTACATGTGTATTGTTGAGCCAAGTAACTATGAGGAAGCCATCTCCTCTCCTCAAAAGTGTGAATGGAAAAGGTCCATGGAAGACGAAATTGCGTCTTTTAAGAAAAGAGAGGTATACAAAGAGGTTAATGTAACTCATGATATGAAGGTACTGGGATGTAAGTGGATTTACAAGGTAAAACAAAATACCGACGGAAGCATTAAACGTTTCCGCTCCCGACTAGTAGCTCAGGGGTTTCGTCAAGCAAGCGGTGTTGATTTTGACGAAGTATTCAGCCCAGTTGTAAATTTTGTTTTGGTTAGATTCTTTTATGTATTATTGGTATCCATTATGAAGTGGACAAATGTACATTTGGACATTAAATGTGCGTACCTGTATGGTACATTAGATTGCAAAACCTTCATGGAAATCCCCAAAGGATTCAAAACTGTGTTTAACCATGGTAAGGTGTGGCTATTGCAAAAAGCCGTATATGGTCTTCACCAAAGTGGGAGACTATGGTGGGAAGAACTTGAAAAGACATTAGTGATGATAGGATTTTCTAAGTTCTTGGGACTTAACTGTGTTTATCATTTTGGTTTAGATGCAGTTTTATTATTTTATGTGGATGATATGCTTTTGTTTGCCAGAAACGAAACTATTAGAGCAAATATAGTAACGTTGCTTAAATCCAAATTCGAACTCACGTCTTTAGGGGAAGTAAAAAACCTATTAGGTGTTGAATTCCTAAAAGTTGATGGCAAGACAGTAATTCATCAACAGTCTTACATTTCTAAACTCGCAAAGAGGTATGATGTCAATGGAACGTGTAAGGTACGTGTACCAGTACCGGCTGGTACTTGTGTTCAAAAGAAGCGAGACGAAAATGAGACAAGTGTAAATTTCCCATACAGGTCACTTGTAGGAAGTTTGTTGTATGTAGCTTCTAGAACAAGGCCTGATATTCTGTTCAGTGTTATAATATTGTCCCAATATAACAATGCCTTTACGCCCATTCATATTCGCTTGTTGTTGAACGTATTGCGATACTTAGTCAGTACGAAACATTATGCTATCGATCTTTCAAGTGTCACAGGATCAGAATTGTATGCATATGTGGATGCATCTTGGGCATCCGATAGAGACGACCGGCGTAGTTTCGGTGGGCACATTGTATTCTTGGGTAGTGTACCTATTTTGTGGGGCTGTAAGAAGCAGAGTATGGTGTGCCTCAGTACAATGGAGGCAGAATTCATTGCAATGATTCCGGCTGTAAAAGAATTGCACTGGCTACACAGTGCATTGTCAAATTCAGTATTAGCACCATTGGCTACAACACCAAAATTGTACTGTGACTCACAATCTGCCATCCACTTTACTAGGAATGAGGTAGAAAACTTGAGGTCAAAGCACATTGACATTAAATATATGTTATTGAGGGATTGGCTACGAAAGCAATATTTCTGTTTGTATAAAGTACCGTCTGAACTAAATGTTGCAGACATGCTGACGAAATGGCTGAACCCAGGACGGCTGAATAGGCTATGTTCAGCGGTGTTCTATAATTGTGACTCATAAGTAATGTTATAAATTCTGTAGCATTGTGTTTGCATGAGAAGAATGGGAGGGTGTGTTGGTTGTATGCATAGCCTAGCTATAGTTGGTTCTTCTCATCAAAGAGAATTTATTTATATTAGGCTTAGCCTATTCATATTATTGTTTAGTAGCCTATATTTCAAGGGAATGTTAAAAAGCCTGGAAACTAAAAATGTACTGTCCCCCAGTTCAGGAAAGAGCGATGGAAAAGCCTGGTCGGCAATTATGCACTATGTTTGCCTGGAGAATGAAACGTCGGCGAAGGTTGAACGTTCGGCGAAGGCTTGCCTGATGGTGAAGGTTGTCTTCCCTTGAACTTGCAGTGAAGGTTTTGGGGAAGCCTTCTTCACTTGGCAGATGATTTAGCTTGGACTTGAAAAACTTTCGGCGAAGGCTTTTGGCGAGGGATTCGGGTAGTACGTTCGGCGAACGTTCATGACACTTGCAAAGACAATCTGCAAGGGTCTAGTAGGTGGAAGCGTGAGCATTCTTGGTGCTTGCGGCGAAAGACGGGCAGCACGTTCGGCGAAGGCTTCGGGCACTTTTAATGGGCGGAGGTCAGGAGAGTCTTTGAAGCGATGCGCACACGGCGAGCTTGAGGAAAAGAGATGGCCGCCAAGGGCGAGACGTCTGCTTTTATAGGAGGGCTGCGCATGGTGACGCATGCGCGGTAGGGTTGCGCACTGGTCGTATCAGGAGAGCGAAAAAACCTCAAGTCACAAAAGAGCACTCAGGAACTGAATGCAATTAAATTTACAGGTAGTAAGAATTTTCTGCCGACGACTAGAAACAAGATCATAGCAAGGGAGAATCTCACAACTTGAGATGACGTCAATCCAGCACGGACAGGCAAGTTGGTTCTGCCGCTGAAGTGTAGTACAAATTGCGATATATACTACAACACAATAGGGAGAAATTCCTTACTTGGAGGTTCGTTATATATAGTCTACTGTAATTTACTGTTCTTAAATTTGTTTTTCTGTATATAAAAATTCCTAAAAATTATATCCCAAAAATTTCAAACTAAAATTAAAAAAATGAAGGACATTTGAAAACCACACTAGAAACCAGAATACAAGAATTACGAGCCTCAGACAGCCCCCTTGAGCCCCCTTGATCAGATTTTCTCCAGTAAGTAAGATGAACTTCTGTTCCTTTACAGTATGGGACTAACAAATTTTGCATGGACCGACACCTTCGACACCTATGGCAGAAGGGATGCTTATCACCTGGTGTCTTTCTGTTATGTACAATAATTCTGGTCAACGAAGGTGACAGCTTTCTCGAAGGAATTATTTTGAGGTGCGATAATTACACTAGCGAAGCAGCACACCTAGATCCGACATGTTCAGATGCTCAAACGATTGTGGCAGGGCTTGCTAAAATCAGCAGAGCACTACACGGTAGGGAACCTGGGAGCCTTCTTAATGTGTTACTTAAGGTTTTTGCGCATGTAGCATCAACATTTACCGATACTAAATGGAAGAATTTTCGGATAGTAACAATTGATACATTATTGAATATTCATAATAACACTGTGTGTGTCGTGCTATTTATCAACCGATATGTTATACTAATCATACCTGATCAGAAAAAAAAAAATAATCACCCGCAGCATTTAAAAACGCAAATGTGCAGCAAGATGTATGATCATAAAACCAACTGACCAACAATGCACCATATGGGGGTGAAGCAATCGTAGTGTTCCAAGAGAGAAACTCTGACGAAGAAAAAAAATGCCCTGGAATCGCTGAATGAGCTGACAAACCATCACCAAACATAATCTGGGCTCCACGAAGGTCATATATCTACTACAATCTGCAAGTTGTAAATTCAATATATTTTTTTTTCGTGCATAACAAGTCAAGAAAAAATCAATCTCGCTTTATGATGGGTGTTTGTTTGAGCATTTACAGTTTCAACAGTGAAGCAAACAATGTTAAAATTGTGCTTACTCAACACATGAATGACGAGGATATTCGTTCCACAATAGAGCACGAGATTTTATAGATGACAAGGAAAGGTAGCATGTAAAGTACTGAATCAGGCTCACCTTTATTTTCCCAAAAAAGAACGGCGATGTGAAATCTTTGGAAATAATAGCAGGGTAGTCTGCTTCAGGTGCTCTAGCATTGTCTTGCTTGCACCTAATCAAAAGAGAATCAAATATGCATTAAAATCTTTGCTATGATTCCGACACTGTAGGCTAGGCTTTAACGTCCTTTACCGATACAACCATTTATACACAAGCATACTACTATGGTAACAGGCTTGGTGAAAGAATGATGAAGCAAATCGTATAAAGGACCTCACTACAGTAGTGATTTTGGCTCTTTACATAATTTAGTGATTTATGGACATTTGCTTAATTTAGGCTTGGTTGAGAATAACGCGAGTTAAAAAGGCCCAGCCCGGGTTTACAAAATGGGTTTTATTGGGTCTTAATTGGTTTTTTAGATTTTATTGAGCTTTATTGTTTAAAAAAAGTTAAAGTTGTTTATGTCTTGAACTTTAAAATTTTGCATGAATTGTGCATCGTATTTAGAAGGCTTTATTGTTTGTAAGATTTTGTTTGGGGTGGGTTACAGATTTGTTTTACAGCAGTGCCACTAGGCAAAACCTAACAAATGTGTAACAAATATTAAAATAATTATCATTAATTCTAGAACTAGCTACTAGCGATCGGGGGCATAGCCAAGAAAAAATTTACCTCCTGCACCAAACTTTCAACCTATTTATTTTAGTTGCTGAAAATTAGCGGGCAGTCAGTGGCTAGCACCCACGCTAGTGTGATTAGTTGCAGGTGCATTTCAGATGCTTAATTAAGTTGGCTTTTTATTTTTTTACTATTGCATTATATATAAACTAGTTGTGCCCGTGAGCATACTGCCCCCCCCCCCCCTCCCTCCAGATGTTTGGTCTTTGGTTTTAAATTTATCAAACCGAAGACCGAACACGTGAATGGCTCCCACATATGCCCTCTCCCCCACAATTACTTTAACCCCCAATCTCCACACTCCTGCCCCTTCCCGAATTCGCATACGTGTCCCCCCCCCCATACACGCTTGCCCGCCTGCCTCCCCCTCCCCGAAAACGTCGCCCCGTGACATTCTCCATTCGGTGCAGCGCCGGAAAAGTCGCTGGCGTGTGCTTGACAGAAGGCTAAAAAAAACTCTATCACTGAGAAATCCAGCATTCAGTAAGCAAATAATCCCATGTTTAAGTTAATCCTTTGAAACAATTCACTTCGGTAGCGCGCATTGCCCGCCACACACACTTGCCCTGGCACCTTCTCCCGCACCCCCCAAAAATGCCACCCCGTGACATTTCCCCTTGGGTGCAGCCCCGGAAAAGTCGCATGCGTATGTTTGACTGAAGGCTAAATAAAGCCCTGAGAAATCCATCATTCAGGAAGCAAGTAATCCTATGTTTAAGTTAATCATTTGAAACAATTCACCTTGGTACCGTGCATGGCTACGTTGTTGCAAGCAACGAATGTTGCCGCCCACTTAAAAACAATTCAACTCCTTTCTGGAAGTGAACATTTAGGAAATAAATGCGCCTTTCCATCGTAATAGGCTGCCAATTTCTGAAATTAAGAACCAATCGTCGTTTGGTTTAAAGTTGTCTGGTTTAGTAGACACGTTTTTTTTTTTTTTTTAGCTTAATGCCGACAATGTCACAGTCCACGCGACTAAAATTTGGCCGCTTTGGTACCACAACAACATCAAAAAATGAACCCAAAAACGGTACGGCAGGTCTGGTAAGTGGCGCCATCTCTTCGAAGACTTTGGAAAAAGTGTTATAACCCGAACTTGTAGTCCAAGGCCGTCAACAGATGGCGACATGGCAGGTTTGGTAAGCAGCGCCATCTCTTCGAAGACGTTGGAAAAGTGTCCCAACCCGAATTTGAAGGCGAATCCTGTTAACAGATGGCAGGGTTGGGTACTTGATTGTACGATGAAATGGCGTGGCCGGTGACTTGGCCGGCTGGCCGCCTGCTCTTTATTATATATGTAGATCATGTTGCAGGGCATCTACAAAAACACCACATTGAAAATTCGTGACTTTTTCCTGATATTCTTGTACTTTTTATGACGCACTGACTCTTTAAAGAAATCCTTGAGAGTGGCTGCTCCCAGTCAATTTTTTTGATAAAAACGTGTTGCCTATGCATAGCATTCCCACACTAACGTTTTCCACCAAAGCCACAAAAGTAAACATGAACCAATTTATACTGAAATCCACCGCGAAATACGCCAGACTGTTTTCCGCGACACGCAGTGAGAGTGCATAAATAGTAGGCCTAATCCATAATGAAAACAGAGGTGTGCGATACCAGATTTTTCAAATCGATACCAATACTTTATTAATCTCAGTATCGGGATAGCTGTACTTTCTTGATGCCAATACTTTATCGATACTGATACTTTTTGCAATACATATACTTTTTCGATACCGATACTTTCTTGATACTTATAATTTTTTTAAGAATTGGAATAAACAGGGCCAAATGACTTTCTGTAGCTTCCTTTATTACATTTAACCTTTACACAGAAATACTTCAGATGTCAATACCGTTAAACTTAACTCCCCTGTTATGTTAAAAAATGAACCTTAAAAGTTTTATGAAGGCCTATTGATATTAATGAAAAAAGTATTAATTTTAGTTACTGTCTCCTACCGACAACTGTTCAGCATGAAAATTTAAAAAATAAATTCAACCTAGCCTACATGGAATTTACACACATTTTAACCCTTTCAGGACGGGTGCGCCCGAATGCGCCTGTTGTATAATCACTGTTTACAGCTCTTCTGCAGGTCAGATGGAAATTTCCAGCCAATTACAGTAAAACTAAAAAAAATGGGATATGAAGGCCAGATCATTAAGGAAAAAATGACACAGGTTTTATTCCCTTATTGCAAATGGGTGAGAAGCTACGTCGAATCCGTTACAAGCCCTTAGCGAAAATGCAGTCCTTAAAGAGTTAATGTATTTGACGTTACAAAAAAAAGCAACACAGAAAAAATTATATATTTGATGTAATTATGAAACAAAGAATCAAATGTTTTTTTTTTACTTGTGTGCTGGTTTAATTTGATTGGCTTTCTGGTTTTCTCCATATTTTTTAAATATACATTTTATAAAATCATATTAGGTTTATGTATGAAATTATACGTGAATTTAGTGTTTATAATTTAATAGCACAAACATATTCAGTTTAATAAAAAAAAATTCAATTTTAAGTTTAAAATAGGATACATAGGAATAGTTACATAGGATCTTTGCTTGCAGGATATATGCTAACATGCCTAAAGATTTTTGTTTTCCGGAATTTTTTAATTATTTATATTTTATTAACACAAATGATTCAGTTTAATTATAAACACTTGAATTAAGTTTAAAACAAATTAGCTATTTTTACGGAAAATTACCATCATGCATTGTTCAATTTCACCTTGAAATTGAACAATAAAATTTCAACGACGCTCAAATCCAAAAAGGGAACAAAATACTTCTCAGTATTGTGTTATGCAAAAAGCGAATTTTCGACAGGCTGATATGACTGAAACGAGATGTGCTGTTTCAGTCCTCCTGTCATCATCAGGCTCTCCTCGTGCGAGTTCTATTTACATAACTGCCGCATCAAAACAGAGTCACCTCGCGATCACTATTCAAATCCGGCAGCCGTCGTAGCTGCTGTACTTGGAGGGTAGTGCTCTCATCGCTTGTTTATCGTGCCGTTTTTGATTCTCCTGTGCTTCATGCCATCTTAGAGTGAGCTGGTGATTAGAAACTTAATGGCAAGGTTTGAGGGGCCTTGCAAATTCATAAGGGACCTTTTTTCTCCTAATTCGTGCTGAATGGCCAGTGATTCAAGTCCTCTCAGGTGCCTATCATTCCTAGAGTCTGAGAGTAGTGTCCTTCCATGCTATTTTGTGCCCTGTACTCATGTGTTGTTTTACCCTCTCATGCACACTCTTTCTCGTTTCACCTATGTATGCAGCATCGCATCCACTGCATGGTACACTCCTTCGGGGGTATTAGCTACTCTCTCAAGCTCTTTTTCCATAACGTGCTTCTCCTGTGAACGAACGAACTTCCCTTCGACTGGTCTTCTAATATTCTTCAGCAGCAAGGTTTTCAAATTCTTTTCATTCTTAACAAATGAATCAAAGCCTTTCGTCTTTAACACATTCTGTATTTTTTCGCTCACTCCTCTCAGGTAAGTAACAGCGCATCTCGTTTCAGTCATATCAGCCTGTCCAAAATTAGCTTTTTGCACATCACAATACTGAGAAGTATTTTGTTCCCTTTTTGGATTTGAGCGTCTTTGAAGAAGTATTTTATTGATACAACATCCTAAGTAAAGTGGCAAGTTTTTTCATGAAAATTGAACAATGCATGATGGCACAAAATAACTAATTTGTTTTAAACTTAATTCAAGTGTTTATAATTAAACTGAATTATTTGTGTTAATAAAATATAAATAAATAAAAAAAAACCCAATTTTACCTGGGGGGAGGTCAAAATTGTTTTCTATTGCCTAAAGCAAATATACACTACCTGTAAATTTAATTGCATTCAGTTCCTGAGTGCTTGTTACCCTGGAGGATTCAAAACTCTCTCGATACGCCCAGCTGAACCGCCCATCTGCGCATGCGCCAGCACGTGCAAACCCTCCATAAATGGTATTACGGCGTTAGCCAACCATCTATTTTTCCTCCAGATATGTCAGCCATGTGGTGACTCCAGAGGGGAGGTTGGGTGGGTATTTACAGGTAGTGTATATTTTCTTTAGGCAGTAGAAAACAATTTTGACCTCCCCCCAGGGAAAATTGGGTTTTCTAGTTGCCGGCTGAAAATATCACATTACCTGTAAATTTAATTGCATTTACAGTTGACCTCGTCAATATAGGTGGCGGGCACCATCATGGCGGGTTCCCAAGGAGGTTCGCTGGGTCCCAGAGATTTGGTATAGGCTGAGGTGCGAGACGCACCAGACCCAAGATCTCAAGCAGTTGAACTTAGGCAAGTACCGCAGGGGGGAAGAAACTGGTTATTGTCAACGGACTGACATCAGTTTGAGAGTTTTGATTCCGTTTAAAAGAGGAAGGGGTAGGTGAAAAGTAAGCTTAAAAATTACTACCTGAAAGTCGGTCGTGAAGGTTGACTCCGTCCATTTTTTTTTTATTTATTTTTTTTTTTTTTTACATTGGGTGGTTGATTGAAGGGTTGATTAACATTAAGCGGATTGGAGTGGTGAGGAATGAGGAATCGCAGGGTCATCAAGTGGTGTCGATGAGAGACGTCATTCCGGCCTGAAGTTTGTGAAGGTAGTTGTGAATATGTGATTTTTGGTCTTGTAGTAAAAGTGAAGCCGTAGCCTTTGGCAGAAGAGCGGCAATCCAGGCACAGAAGTTTTCTAGTCTGGGTAAGGGACATCCTACGCATTTCCCGGATAGCAGGAATGAAGGTTGTGGCATTGTCCCATTGCCAAACTTGGCGGGCGACATAAGACTCCTTAGGCATGGCTTGGTTTGAACGGATCCATTCTTGTGCAAGTTGGTGGTGTTCTCGTCGAGCGAGTTCGGGAAGAACGGGTGGATGGTCGATGGGATTGTAAAGGTGAACGTCAGCAGGAATTGCGGTGTTCCCGACGATGTATTCCATCTTGGATGTGGTTTCTGTTGTTTTGGTGCCACGAGTGGTGAGACGAATAGGCGTACGCGGTAGTGCGGGTCTGTGAATTTTGACGATGGGTTGACGTGAAGTTGAAATGGGTAGGGGAGACAGGCGCCGGAATCTGGCGTCAGAAAGTTCGATTTTACGTCGCATTTTCGTGTTGCTGGTCGTTAAGTTTTGTATGTTCAGCTTATAGGCGTCGATCAGCTTCCGGGCATTAGCAAGATTGGTTTCAAGGCTAGCGCAGTGAGATGCAATGGGCTCGCAGTTTTGTCGAAGGCGATTCATTTCTTTTTCATTGCGATCGAGTTTCTGTGCGGTTATGTTGAAGAGGAAACTACAGTCACTATAGTTTGAAAGGGGGTTGGCAGGAAAAGGACTTGTGTCAAGCCCAACTGACGACGGGTTAGGAGTTGAAGAAGTGTTCGTTTCCATGGTAGTCATAGAAGGGTCCGGGTAGGAGGATGAGGAAGTGACAGTTGCCGGAATAGTGGTGGATGGTTTCATTATAGGTTGGATTAAGGCAGAGGGAATTACATTTGATGGCGTCGCACTTTCACGGGCTTTTTTGTTTTTCATTTGAGTTGAGCGAGCTAGAGATTTCTTGTTATACAGTTGGATCAGTGGCCAATCGGAAAGAGATATGGTTAGGCAGATCGAACAGGGGTCATTGTTGAAGTCGCAATGACGGTGGCGTTGACAGGCTGTGTGTGGCTCATAACGTTTCTTGGAAGATACAATCCTCACACATTTGTAGACATCAGGTTTTCGGGCGGTTCTTGGGTCCCAACCTCTGACGAGGGACGGTGATTTTCCACCACGGACTTTGGGTGACATGAATACGGAGCGGTAACCAGGGAACTGGGAGGAGCGCAGGAAAGGTGGGGTCTATCCGGGCCTACGAGGAACCCCAGCGCGGGAGATGGGTAGAGGGTCGCGGCAGGTGAAAAACCCCAAGGCGGGAAGGAGAAACAGCCACAACATATGTAATAAGGGATGGCAGGTGGAAGAGTTGAAAAAGGGAGATAACCATCGGGAATGGAGTGCAGAGGTGGTTAATTAGTTAGCACAACTAAAAATAGTCAGCCAGGAAAGACGAGGTGTGAGATTAAGTGAGAGTGGATTATCGTTAATGATGATGTGGTAAAGGTTTAGCCCTCAAGACGTGGGTTGGCCAACTGACGAGATGAGCCCCAGAGTGTACAGTAGTAGTTGACATGATTTCAGCTACCGGGCGAGTCAACCGTGAATGATGCTAATTGCTAAGAGTGCGATTCCTACTACAATCGTGAATCAGGAATAATGAAGACGTGTTAACAGTTAGACATAACACATTGAGCGTGGTTGTGTTGAGAAAGGCGGCAGAAGGAAGCGGTAAGTGACATGACATACACATGAGACGTGGAATCAATATTGGACGAAACGAGTGGTGGGAATGTAGAGAGCTTCCAACATGGTTTTTAATAAGGGTTGGTCTAGGCAGAAATGGGACAGGCGGCAGTGTGTGCAGCAACGGATGCCAGAGTCGTGTCGAGACGAGGGACTCCCGTGGCCGAGACGAAAAGTTGGAGGAGCGAACGGAGTTCGTTGTCCAAGGGTGTGACAGGTTGAAAGCGGTTTCCGTTGATGAAGCGTGGAGTGATCGAAGGATGAACACTTGAGAATGGAGCAAGAACAGAGTTATTAAGGGGCAACCTATATATCGTTGGGAAACCTTGTTGGATTCATATCATTTACTGGAAGCCAGGCCATGGTAAAGTAGGGACACCTCAAGCTGGCAAGCAGCGAATCCATAAATCTAACAAGTTTCAAAGGGGTGCTCATGGAAGGCGTTTACGTAATTGTTGTCCTGAAGGTTGTGTGGGCAATGGTTAGACAACAATGCTGGGGTTTTCAGGCACAGGGCTGGCCGGAGGTGTTGAAGGGGTCGAACAGAGGAGTCCATTGCGACAGAGTCAAGTACAGTGTGTTCGACAAAGGAGGTGCTGGTGTCTACAGCACCCGGTATTCCCAGGCGGTCACCATCCAAGTACTAATCGTGCCAGGTGCTGCATAACTTCGGTGATTGGACGAGAACCGGTGTTTTCAGCATGGTATGGCCGTGGATTATTTTGTTATTGTTTTCGTTGGGCTAAGAATTGCCTATAATCGGCGAAGGTTTGTTTGCGTTCGGCGAACGTTCCGTGAGGGATGTGCCTTCGGTGAAGGCCTGTTGCGTTCGGCGAAGGTTGTGCATACGTTCGGCGAAAGCTTGATGCGTTCGGCGAAGATTGCGTGTTCGGCGAAGGCGTGCTGCGTTCGGCGAAGGCTGTGCGTTCTGCGAAAGCTTGTCTACGTTCGGTGAAGGCTAGCTGCATTCGGCGAAGGTTGAGCGTTCGGCGAAGGCTTGCTTACGTTCGGCGAAGGCTCGCATACGTTCGGCGAAGGCTCGCATACGTTCGGCGAAGGTTGGCTGTATTCGGCGAAGGTTGAGCGTTCGACGAAGGCTTGACTAATGGTGGAGGTTCTCTTCCCTTGGGCTTGCGGTGAAGGTTCAGGGAAGGGTTTTTCATTGCTTGTTTGTGTTCATTGAACCTGTGGTTTGGGGATATTTCGACGAACTTCGGGCATTTTCAGTGGGCTGGTGCAGCTAAAGAGGCGATCCGTCAATGACGAGAGCATGAGGGAAGTGTCACTAATAATCTATGTAGTTAAGAACAACTACATGTTGATAGAGGCTATAATATTGTTTTAATATTGTGACATTCAAGGTAAGTTTTAAGGATCAAGTGGCAATCCGATAACATACACTTTGGTCTTACTGTAATTTACACTACAGTATAGCGAGGCGGCTGGAAGACTACAGTAAACTTATCATTCCGTCCATAGCCTTATCCGTCCGAAGTCTTGTTGTTCAGTGATAGTCAACACGGAAAATCAAACCATTGTTATATACGTATAGCCAAAAGGTTGCAGACGTAACAGAACGAAGCCATAGCACTTGATCGGCGTATACGACTGCTACACGAAGACACGCAACCAGAAAGCAAAGGACATAGTCGGTGGTACATATCAGCTTCATCTGAGGATGAAGCACACGTGTGTTCGGTGTGTGAAGGGTTAAAGGTTACCATGAAGGTGTGAAAGTATGAAACGTTCGGCGAAGGGTGTGTTCGGCGAAGGCTAGTGTCTTTTGGCGAAGGTTGTGAGTTCAGCGAAGGCAGCGTGTTCGGCAGGGCCTGCGTTCGGCGAAGGCATGTTGTGTTCGGCGAAGGGCACAATCAGCAAGGGTGGAGGGCTTGTACTTCAAGCTAGGCAAAAGAGACGTTCGGCGAACATGGGCATCCGTCAGGCGCTGTGAAGGGAACCAGTTCGTCAATGGGGGATCATCTTCTATGGTTTTTCGACGAGCAGTACATTCCTCAAAGATCGGGAGTTCCATGTTAACGGTTCGACAGGTGATGAACTTGCGTGAAGGGTTGAATGTTCAGAGAACAAGAGGTCAATGAGGAAGGAGAAGAAAGCGAAAGCAGATGGCGAATTACAGCAGATAAGAGGAAGAAAGAACGTTTGGCGAACGTGCTCACGAAAACGTGCGAACGTAAGAAGAATGAAAGCAAACATCAGGGAGGGATCATTCGGCGAATGGCGTCTTTCGGCGAACGTCGAAGCGGGAGGGTAACAATGGCGGTGTGTCGCAGCTGGAGGCTGGAGGAAAAGAGATGGTTGGCTAACGCCGTAATACCATTTATGGAGGGTCTGGGCGTATCGAGAGAGTTTTGAATCCTCCAGGGTAACAAGCACTCAGGAACTGAATGCAATTAAATTTACAGGTAGTGTGATATTTTCAGCCGGCAACTAGAAAAATTTATTTATATTTTTATAGTACACAAATAAAAAAAAAATAAAAAAAAGTCCGTAAAGCAAAAATCTTTAGGCATGTTGCACTAAAACGCTGCTCAACAGAGACCAACAACGTAATAATAATAAAGTCTAGGCTTCCATAAACAGACAGCAATCAACTGTAAAGCATTTTGTTCCAGTAATCACCGTTCTTCTTGGGATTTTGAGATTTATTTAATGCAGATTACTACCACAAACTTAGTCAATAGGTAGGAGGCCTATTAAAAACGTGGGAAACTGCTTCTAACTGTTAGGCTAGTAAATGATAGGCCTATCAGTCATAGATCTACAACGATGTAAGGTCTTGAAATTAATTTTCTGTTCTAAAACCTCTCCAATACTCTTTTAATACTGCAATTTTTTTAAACCAACGATAGTTTTTCTATACAGTCGATACTACCGAATATCGATACCACTCCCGATACTCAAAGCATAGTAGGTATCAGTATCGAAATTTGATAGTATCGCACACCCCTGAACAAAAATTATCAAAATATTAAAATAAAACGTTACTGCTAACAGATTCAGCTATGAATCAGTCTTGTTATTTACGATTTTGTCGTATGAAAAGCACTACTAAACGCATAATGTAGTAAAAAGTGTATGATACACAGCACATGGTTGCTCAGCTATAGGCCTAACTTCCCATACTAGGCCTAACGAACATCCATAAAGCCAAATCAAAATTAAAAGACGGTACTATGCGTTACCCAAGTGTAGTTCAAATCATTTTTATTTACCCAACATTAGCCTGTTTAAGAGAAAATACAGGTTTTTTTTAATTGGTTTCATTCTTTTTTACTTTGCTTTCGTTTTCTTTCACTTTGGTTTCGTTATGTTTCGAATTGCTTTAGTTTCTTTGCATTTTGGTTTAGTTTCTTTTCGTTTTGCTTTCGTTTCTTTTCACTTTTGCTTTAGTTGCAAGATAATTTTACCAATCTGATAGTTGAAACAAATTAAACGGAGAATACTAAATGTAATTTACAGTAAATATCAGTAATATCCATAAATGGCTACTGCTAAAATTAAGTTGAACGACATATTTAAAAAGTAATGTGGTGAGAATCATCAGTGGATTTTCAGTCGGTAATGTGTTCCAAGCACTTAATTTCTTTTTCTTTTATTTATTTGTAATAATTCAAGAATTTCAGTTACGACGCTCCAAGAAAACAACTGAAAACGAAACTAACGGCCCGGTACTGTCGTACAGGGAAGTTCCAATCCAGCCGCGATGTAGGGTAGGTAACGGGAAAATACGGGGCCATACACAAATTACATCACTCAAATTTCGTCCTTTTTGAAATACCTCCCTTCAGTTACACTCTTCACAACGTTTGCAACCCCAACCCGTGGAAAATATCGTCGACCTCCCCCCCCCCCC